>OU015491.1:238963660-238980806 GCA_907164885.2 Dolomedes plantarius | reverse complement strand
TGACTATTTTCCTATATATTATATATATATATATATATATTATATATATATATTCTTTTTCCTTTTCTTTTGGTTGACTATTTTCCTACTTAAAAAAAAAAATCCTGATACTACCAAGAAATTTTATTCGGGTGATGGATTTTTTATTTAATCTTTAGCTTAATTTTTCCTATACCCTTTTTAGAAAGGAAAATTTCATACCCCCTTTGTAAGAACGGCCATTCAGGTAGATTTTATATATACGTATATATATATATATATATATATATATATATATATATATATATATATAATAGCCCTTGTCTCTGTATAACACTTCCGGGCTGTACTCATCTTTCAATTGAAGCCCTCAGTAAAAACGGCCGGTTAGGCTTAATTTCAATTTCAGATGTGGATCAGAATTTTTTCTTACCTAAAAACTAATATCTTCTCCATCAAATCACGTTTGTTCAGCCTATTTTTCTATAAAACATTCAGAACTAAAAAAAATTGGATGTTTTCAGCTGTATATTTAACAGTTTTTAAAAATATGTTACTTTTGCGATGAATTCTGAAAGTAAACAAATTTGAATGTGAATGAATCAAGTAGCTCAAGTATTCATATCGCGTAGTGAGCTGTAAAAAACTGGATGGCAGTCTACTACTCCAATCGCTTGAAAAACTAAGTAAATAAAAAAATAATGAAAGGTTTGCTTTTACAAGGTGTGGATTAAATGCAATATTGTTAGATAATTAGGGATATTTTTTAACTTTCATATACTTTTTCCATTAGTACGTCATTATTAGTATTATGACGTCAAAATGACGGGTTACCTTCTAGTATATATATATATACAATATATATATATATATATATATCTATATATATATATATATATATATATATATATATATATATATATATATATATATGTATTCATTCTTATGCCCGTATTCTTGGGATCCATGCTATCCCACCCCGTAAGGGAAAGGTTAAAGAAGGTGTCTCGAAACCACTGAACGAAACACGGCCACAAGCATCGAAGGGTTCGAATCCTCGAGACTCCAAAGACTGGCTACTCGGAAAAATGGACGTTTGCCTCCCTGACGGAGGGATGAGACAACATCCGTGTATTATCTGAGGAGTGGCGGATTTCACGCGATCCACCTTATCGCGATCGAAACGCTGCGAAGGTGTGTGTGTCCCTCCCCCCCCGTTTGGATTCGCCCCCGCGTTGCCGTGAGTGGTTGCTAGGCGTGTTCCGACGGCGGACAGGTGAAAAAAATAAAGAAACAGACTATTCGGTATTTTATGGACGGTGCATGACAAACTCTGGAAGAAAGAAAAAAAATAAAGATTTCCCTCCGCCTGCCTCTTTAAATGCTCCAGCCAAACAACACATCGAAACGCAGTGCTGTATGCGTCGGACGATGTCTGGGGCGCTCAGGATTGCGATACTGGAGTCACTGGTGACAAAGATGAGCCGTACCTCGACCAGTTGCCCACTCTCGCCGATTTCCAATATTGGACACTTTTTAGAGCACCTAGGCCGATTTGGCTTTATCTCTGGTAGTACGTTATGCCAGGTAATTCTCAGGGTGCTCATAAGATAGAAAAGAATTATGAAAAAAAGAAATCATGAACGCAAAAACTAAAAAAGAAGGAAACACTGCAAGAACACAGTGAACCATGCCAGCCCGTGGCCGGGAGAAAAAAGTCAGAAATGACTTTAGTAATGGAAAGAAATTTTGACAAATCGTCCGCTGGCTCTCTGAGGGCCGCGGCAATATTTTTCAGTAAGGTGATGATGTCTGAAAGTGAGAAGAGTTCGGAAATTTCCTTTATAATTTTGACTACGTCCGCGAAATCGGAGAGACCGCTGTTGTTAGGAGTGCTTGAGTTTTGAGTATCCTGCTTACAGGAGTTCAGAGCGAGAAGCCTTGTTAATAGGTTTGTCTATTTGTAATTTCTTCCTAGGGGCAGACCTAGCATTAATTATGGGTTCCGATAAGTGATTCAGTTGCCCACTCTGTCATCCGAGCGTGTAGGAAAAATCCCTCCAATCCTTCTTTCGATATGTTGATGACCGCAGGAGAGGGACTGGTGACGTCACCAGATTCCCTCAACTCTCTCTTTTGGGGCGGCCCGCGAGAGGTCGAGGTGGGTTTTCTTCCGAGGGTTTGGTTTTGGTTTAGATTTAGAGCGCTACTGTCAACTTTTTGCTACACGAGGGCTCATGAGTCCGGGACAGTGGCGCACCCGGGGGGGGGGGAAGGGGTCCTGCCCCCCCAAAGAAATAGAAATTGCACTATGAATATTGATTTTGCACTGTAGCGTCACGACAAGGCTGATAAACTCTCTGAGGCATTTTGAAGAAATTTCACAACTATTGATCCATACCAAGAAAGACAGAGTTCTAATTAAAAGCGAAGGCCAAATTTTTTAAAAAAAAACTCAACAATTTATTAACAAAAAAATTAACATTTAAACAGTGCAGCATATTCAATTAAAATCCCGTGCAGATTCACAACGTACGGAGCCTAAAACACACATCCGCACAGGCCGCGTTCTCAAGCGTCTCTCTCTTCAATGTCTGGATTTTCAGACGGGGTGGAGGGGCCGGCAGATTATCGGCTGACAGCTCTTCTTAGACGCCGAACTTTATTACCTTGCAGAAACGTTAGGATGCAACGTTTTTTAATCCCCCCACGTGTTCCGAACTGGTGGAACCGAGCAACACATTCCTTGAAAAATACGCAGCTGTGTTTAAAGCTCTTGTGGGGTCTCGGGAAAAAATAAGACCATATTTCCAGTACGCTACAGCACTATAAATATTTTTATCCGTTCATCTCGCCCCCCCCCCATGCATTATAAATATCTTTATCCGTCCATCTCGCTCGCCCCCCCCCCCTCCAAGAAAAAATCCTGGGTGCGCCACTGGTCCGGGACCTACTGTTTCAGGCCGATTCCGAACGGCTACAAACGTTCATGTTAAGAGTGGGACTCGAACCCACAGGATCCGGTACCGGATTTTTGAGGAGGGATTGTCAACCCTGTCGAAAGAAGCTCCGGTATGTCATGATAAGTGGTGGGATTGAAATAACTGAACAACCGGTTCTATGTCCTAATGACCATACCAAAAGAAATACCGAAAGGTAGTTTAATAATTCATGCATTAATTACTCAAATAAAAACAATAAAAGAGGCACGCAAAACTGGATTATGTTTTGAGAAAGAGTTTTAAAATATTAAATGCCTGACAAAAACTATTATTGAATATATTTCCATATTGCTGTTTGACGGGCGTCCACTTGCCATTTTCTTTGCTTTTATCATAGGCTATGGCAGGGGTTCTCAACCTTTCAGGCTCTGTGCCCCCCTTTGAACACTGATGTGAGGTCACGCCCCCCCCTCCCACCATCACCACCATATGTGGTCAATACAAGTAATACAATCGGAATTTGAAACTGAATCTGGTTATTAAATGAAAATATAGAATAGATAATTTCATACACAAAATTTAATATTACTACTCATATCTTAATTTGGAACATATTATTATTAGAACATATGAAATTAAAGAATTAAATACAGATCAAATATATTTGAGGTAATCGAGGATCTAGGTGAGGTTGGCATGTAATACCAGTCACTTTCACAACATTAATGAGAGGGCTGGCACTGTTTGTCCTTGACAAGTTTTTGAATATAAGGTTGTAACTATGACAAAGCACACCTCAGGTCACTTTCAACGTCCAGACGTACGACAATTATCGTGTTTTTGCAATTACAAAAATTATCGTGCACGACAATTACCGTGTTCGTGTTCGTAAATAAAAATAAGTTACGGTTACATTCTGAGTGCAAAATTGAGTACAGTAAATTACGGTTAGTTTTACTTCTTATTTTGCTTTTTTTTTAAACTCACGCCTCTCCTGAAATTTCTTTTCCGATTTGACCGGACCGGCCGACGGTGTTGGTTAGGTTTATTTAAGGGGATTCACGACCCTTAAGACGAGGAAATGAGGCATATTTTCATACATTTTGACTCTTTGTAACTTTTTCAATTTACTCCCAATTTTTCCAAATTTTATGTATATGATAAATTGATATATTTATTTTAATAAACTAATTTTCAGCTCTCAAAATAATTTTAAATATTTTTTTTTGAAAATGCTTTAGATATACCTTGTTTTTTAAGTATTTTTATTGTATACTGGCTTGAGCACAGAAATATGAAATTAATTTTACACTTAAATGTATAATTCCTGTTTTATATTTAAAACAAATAATTCAAAATACAATTGAATATAAAACATTCAACATTAAAATATTTTTTAAATTCTTTAAAACTGCTCAAAATACACCTAAAATTTCCTTAAATTTTTGTATTAATTTATCCCTGAAAAACTAACAAAATGTACAGTGATTGCAATAACTCCAGTTCAGACGCAATAAAATGACATGATTATGCAGTGATAAAAAATTCATGGAATTGTGTTTCATAGTTTTTGAGATATCAGTTGCGGAATGATGCGAAATTACATTTTGAGAAAAATGAGTTTATAATTTTTCTTACCATAAACTTGACCAGAAATTAAATATTTAGAATATCAATAGCTCCGGAACTTAACGGAATATTTTCATGCGATTTGCTTTATTTTGTTCAGAAATGATCAAGCTTTAACATATATTTTTTTTCAAAAAATCGAATGTTTTAAAGATTTAAGGGTAGTGAGTCCCCTTAAAAAAAAAAAAAAAACGTTTATCCTGTGAACGAGCAAACGGTTCGCAGAACCGATACCTACATTAGGTATCGGTCCTACAGAACCGGTGCGAACCGGCTGAATCAAACCACTGGTTATGAACATAACATTTCCATTGAGATTTTATAACATTCCCACAATGTTGCTTCACTGCCGAGGACGTAAATAGCGCAAAACCGAGCCTGGCTAATCTCTAGCCAAAAAAATTATCCGCATAAATCATCTAGGAGACAAACTTAGAGTAAATAAAATACTCTTTATTCAATTATGCATATTTACAAATATATACAATACTGCCCTTGCAGTTGGAAAGTGGCTCACCGCCAAAGTTAACAATTTCATGGGAACGCGGCCCAATGCACGCGTCTGATCCAAGCCTGTCGGCCAAAAACTCCTCTCTCGGAAACAAGCCTCTGCCTTCACAGAACGACCGCTCTCAGCGTCGTCGGCAAAGCAAGTATCCTTTAAACAAAGAGCAACCGCCCTTTTATAAACTCCTCCGATCTTCTCGAAAGGCCTGGAATCTTCCAGAGACGATTAATAGTCCTCATTTCCGGGTCCTTTTCGTCACTTTCGCTCTTGCCTTCCTCCGGCTGTCATTCCTCACTTAGGCGACACTCAGAAACGTCCCTATTGTCCAGGGAGGGGTCTTATCTTTCGCCGGTCATTCATAACTTCTCTTGAAGAATGACTTTTCCGCTGCTGTTTCCAATCTACTTGGCAGCCGCCGTCGGGTCATGGATAACCTGAAACATATGACTCTCTGGAAAAAAAAAAACATCATTAATAAATCCTTCCTTTAGAGTTGGTCTGCCGCCAAGAAATTCTGAACCGTATGTCCGCATACAGCTGGCACTCTTTCAAAGTTCTCAGAAGAATACATGTGAAAAGTCCAATGCTTGTGGAACAGGGGCTGCCGGCATGACAATTTCAATTGCACCGGAAGGGGCCCGGCATAGCGTCGAAGACCTTCCAGGATTTGACTCCCACCGGTCTAAGTAGACCCCAGCTGGCGGCTATTCTCCCCAGGCCCACACAACAAGCCGGAGAGGGAGCTGCACAGAAAGCAGGCTAAGAGCTAGGATAGAGTTTAGGATGGCTTGTAATGAATGGAAATTTGGAATAAGTTAATTTAGATAAGATGCCTCAAGTGGATGCTTCAGAGGCGAGAAAAAAGAACCACGCGCAATAAACGAAGGTGGCTCAAAACAGTAAACAAAGCTAAAGTAGAATTTTGGGCTGTCATTGTAACGACTCTCTAGGAACCATACAAGCCTAAACTGGTACAATAAAACCTCGTTTATCCGGATCAGATTTGTAGAACTTTTTTTTTATTAAATGTTCACATTTCATATAATAATAATTTTTAACTATGATAGCAAGAGCGTCACTACAAGTACGCCAAATATTCGCTTTTTTGTTTGATTCGATGTACAGTTCCTGCATAGACTGTGCAATAAAATTCTGTAATAAAATGCTTTTTGTTGAGTTTAAGAAAGCTTTACTCGAGTGTCACAAAAATGAACCGCTCAGAAACAATGTCTCAAAAATTCTACAGTTTTCTTTCCCGCTTTAACTCACAGGGAAAAAAAAGGTTGGTTGTTGAACTTACTTTGCCGGGTCGAAACCACTGCACAGGGGAACTCGCTTTTGGTGAGTTGAACAACCCTCATTGAGAAGTGGGTCTTACAACCCACATCCGGAAACGGGTAATTTTACCTGTCTTTGAGGGTTTAGAAAATCGTTGAATGGGTTTACCAAGCGAGTTGTGTGTTGAACCTACCTACCTACCTACCTACCTACCTACACACAGACACACACAGACACACACACACACACATATACACACACATACACACACACACACACATATACACACACACACACACACACACACACACACACAGACAGACACACACATACACACACACACACACCACACACACACACACAGACAGACAGACAGACAGACACACACACACACACACACACATATATATATATATATAATATATATATATATATATATATATATATATATATATATATATATATATATATATATAAATCTTTCTTCTTTCTTTTTTTATATTACAGAACTTAGATCGTACAAAGCGTTGGTAATATTTCCTAGTTACTGTATTATGTATCACAGTTTGAAGCTAGTGATTCATAATTTTTTCCAGATACCTTTATTTGGTACTTTTAACCCTGAAAGATATAAAATGCGACATTGTGTTGAGTGAAAGAAAGCAAGTGAAAATGAAATGTTTGTGGGTACTATCTTTTTTATCTTCGCATCCTAGCAGAACTGACACGTACCTGATCTCACCGCTGACGGAGAGTGGGCGTGATGGAATAACAAACAAACAAAACCTCGGCGGGTGACACCGATTCCCGAGGCATACTCAGGGGGACTATGAAAACAATGGAAGCCATCTCGGCAGAACTCAGTAAACCATAGAAACAGAGAACGTGAAATGTTGGGAACCGCTATGTTGGACTGTTCCGGTTAAAATGACGGGATATTTGTTATACCTCATCCTTCATATCGTCGCGCGATCCGACAATGCGGGCACCTGTTTCGACATTAGCTGTCGCGTGACCTCGTCGTTGCCATGACTTGCATAACTAAGCGGCATTTCCATTATATTGATAATCCCCTGTATTAACACACACACACTTACTTACACACTCACACACATAATCATATATAAGACACATATATGATGGCGTCCTCGTCATTCGAAAAGTGAATATCTGTTTGTAAATGGAAGAAAGAAAGACTTTATCATTCCCATAGTAATGGCCATTTCAGGATGTCATAGAATGATGACTGAAGAATTTTCTTACCCCCGAACACCCCATCCGCCCTCCAACATTCGGATCAGGGAATTATCCAACCATTCAAGCTGCCATACGGACGCTTTCTGCTCCCTCAACTTGACGTGCGTAAAAAAAACAGATGAGCTGAAGGATGCAACGATTGCTAATTGTTTTAGTGAGTGCTTTCCCCCAAATGAGGAGGCGAATCTCTCTATTGTTGGACAACTCCTCGCAAGTGCGTCCAAACCGATCTTGATATTATAGACAAGGGTATTATGCCCTGAAGACTTAATTACAAGGTGCGCCCATAAAGTAACAAGACATTTTTATATAAATAAGAAAAATAACACTCACCTTCAAATAAATTGATCTCCTTCAAAATAATCTCCCAAGGAGTCCATACAATCTGTCCAACGTTTCTTCAAGCCATCGAAACAGCACTTTTTATAGGCGTTAGAACTAACCTTTCGCAAAATACGCGTAACGTTTGATTTAATGTCCGAGACGTTTTCAAATCTCTGTCCTTTCATGGATTTTGCATTTTTTGATTACAAAGGACTTATTCACCACGAATTTGTTCCTGAAAATCAAACAATTAACCAGTATTTTCACAAGGAGGTGCTTTTTGGATTAAGAAACAGGATAAGGTGAGTTAGGAAGGAACTGTTCGATTATGGGCAATGGTTTCTTTTTCACGATAATGCTAGACCCCCATACGGCAGTTTCTGTTCAACAATATCTTTCTAAGCGTTCAATTACAGTGATAAATCACCCACCCTATTCTCCCGACTTATCGCCATCTGATTTTTTCCTTTTTCCGAAGCTTAAGATGGCCATGTAAGGACAGAGATTTGAAAACGTCTCGGATATTGAATCAAATGTTACGTGTATTTTGCGAACGGTTAGTTCCAACGCCTATAAACAGCGTTTCGATGACTTGAAGAAACGTTGGACAAATTGTATAGACTCCTTTGTCGATTATTCTGAAGGAGATCAATTTATTTGAAGGTGAGTCATATTTTTCTTATTTATAAAAAATTGTCCGGTTACTTTATGGGATCACCTTGCATGAACTACTGTAAATAGCTTTAAATTACAAATAATCAAGTAATTTTTCAGTATCGTATAATTTCCAGTGAACCCCTCTTATCCGTGAATCATTAGACGGATCCAGAAAGCGGATGAGGACTCAGTACGTTGACTTGACCAGAAGCTCTTGTAGCACTTAGGAAACTCGAACATGATTCGGAGGAGGACGTCGAAAAAAAAAATACCGGAAGTTTAGAGAAACTTGATTTTTAAATTGAAAATGAGATTATGCGGGGAAAAGGAGAAAAAAATCAATTTTTTTTTCAATGTGAAACGCCATACTACTTAATTAAATGACCTTCATTTCTCAAAATGGGTGCTGTTTTTACTTTACCGTACAAAATTTACGAAGGTGTCCTTATTACAAATTCAAAAAAATTTCTAAAAGAAACTCCTATTTCACGGCCACCCCTCAAACGGCCCCTTTTTTTCGGAATTATGTCTGGCCACCATAAAGAAGTTTGGACTTTGTCTATATATATAAAACAGTTCCGTAACTGACTGACTGACTGACATACAACGCACAGACCAAACCGCTGAACCTAAAGGGCTGACATTTTGCATGACGATTCTTCTTATGGTGTAGGGGTGCACTAAGAAAGATTTTGGAAAAATTCTTGTCAGATTTTTTTAAAATAAATTTTTAAGCTGTTTTAGTAACTTTTTTAAAGTTTGCATTTAAAATAATAATTTGGGGGTTATACAATTTATATCACGAGAAAGATCCTAAAAATTCCTTTAAAATGAAATCTTTTTCGAATCTTTACCTCCGTTTTCTAATTTTTGGTGAATTTTTAAAGATTCCTTTTTAGAATTTAATGTATTAAATGCCGATCGCGTGATTTCTTTTTCTGGTACTTTAAATAAATATATCGTCACGTGCATAACAACTAAATGGACAAAAAAAAAATTTTCTTTCTAATGCAGCAGACGATTGGATATTATCCAAAAATTAAAAAATATCCATTACGATTTTTTTATAAACTAGCTGTACCTGTCCCGGCGTTGCTCGGGTAATGTAATTACCAATTTTTTAGTAGCCTTAACCCTTTGTTAATGGGCGTCGCTGTCATCCTTTTCCTCACCACGATACATTATTTTACCCATATAAATTTAATCCTTTCTGGCACATTTTGGCAAAATTTTTGACATAGGATTACTTAAAACTTTCCACAACAGTCAGCGAGACGAAAAACGTATTAAGATGTTTATTGTGCTGAAATTCTTTGAAATCTTCATAGATTTTTTCCACAAACACACCACAAATTATATGATATTAACTAAGTGTTGGCCAAAAAAATTACGGCATTACTAAATGCGATTTTTTAATCGATTATCACTGCAATACTAATCGATTTCCTTTAACCACCCAATCTCTCATATCAAACAAAAGCCCCAACACATCACGTGCTTGACGTCGAAAAAGACACGCCTATTTTCCCCCGCTTTACCTTCGGAAATGAAGAACGAAAATTCCAAAATGATTTCTCGCAAGAGTTTCCGAATCATAAAATAAATTATTAAAAAATAACTACAATTGTAAATTAATTTTGGTTCTGGCTTTCGAAACTGTTATCTAGGGTCTCTGAGATAAAAATTTCGTAAAAATGTAACAACATTTACGTATCGATTCGACAATTTGGAAAAAAGGTTCGCGGCCAAAATCGCGTTTTTTCCCGAAAAACGGGTACGTACAGGCGATCGAAAAAAAATCACAATTAATCGATAAATTAAGACAGACAATTTTAATTGTGATTTCCGTATAGTGTCATCTTTCCCGTATAGGCTCGTCCGAAAAAAAAAATTCTTGGACGGATACGTTAGGATTTACGGAGCTTTTACTCGTCCGGGAGCTCCAAATCGCGACTAAATATTTAATTACGGAAAATCTAATTAAAAAATTGAAAAAAGGGCTTCGAGGTGCATAATGAGACCTCGGGGGGCATCTTCGTGTCGAATCTCAAGACTGTCCGACCTGCCGTCTTTGCGCCGTGCCGCGAGCAGACAAAAACTCGGTCACACACACACAGACTTTGCCTTTTATATATAAAGATATATACACTGCTGGCCACTGTAAATGCAACATCCTGAAGGAAACATGCAAATAACATGAAATTTACAACATGTATTAGCGGAGGTGAGATATGCAAATGATTAAAATTTCAGCGCAGACGCACATCACGCGCGCCTGTGAAGCCACTTCAAAGCGCTATTTAAGGCTTCGAAATTTCGACGATTTCAAGTACGGCAATAGTGTTTTTCTTGTGGTTTTTTTAAAAAAAACGATCAATTATGCCTCGTCGAAAACAGCGATCATCTTTTGATCAAGTATCCGAGTTCGACAGAGGAAGGATAGTGGCCTACCGAGATTGTGGATTATCTTTCAGGGAAATCGGTAGTCGTGTTGGACGAAACCAAACAACTGTAATGCGGATATGTGATCGTTGGATGCAGGAGGGTACGACGGACCGGCGTGTTCGATCGCATCCACCTCAGCGCACCACTTCACGTGATGACAGGCAAATTGTGCGCATGGCAGTGACGGATCGCTCAGTCACATCACGAACCATAGCACAGCACATGCAGTCTGTAACGCATCATCGAGTGTCTGCGCATACCATTCGACGCCGTTTACAGCAGAGTGGTCTGTCCGTAAGACGTTCATTGCTTTGTCTACCCTTGACGCAGAACCACAGACGTCTCCGCCGCCAATGGTGCGATGACAGAAGGATGTGGACGGCAGAATGGAATGAAATTGTCTTTACTGACGAGTCACGCTTCTGTCTGCAACACCACGATGGTCGCATTCGAGTCTGGAGACACCGTGGAGAGAGGATGCTGAACAGCTGCGTTATGCACCGCCACACTGGTCCTTCACCGGGTATTATAGTATGGGGCGGTATTGGATATCACTCTCGCACACCTCTAGTACGCATTGCCGGAACTTTAAACAGCCAGCTCTACATCTCCGAGGTGTTGGAGCCAGTTGTCCTTCCTTACCTTCAGGGCTTGCCCACAGCCATATTTCAACAGGACAATGCGCGACCACACGTGGCACGAATTGTCCAACGGTTCTTCGTCAATCGCCAGATTGAATTGCTTCCCTGGCCGCCTCGCTCTCCGGATCTTTCGCCGATAGAAAACATGTGGTCCATGGTTGCTCTACGATTGACCCAGATTCCATCCCCAGCTGCCACAGCAGATCAACTTTGGCAACGTGTGGAAGCTGCTTGGTCTGCTGTACCCCAAGAACTCATCCAAAGTCTCTTTGAATCAATGCCGAGGCGTGTGGCAGCGGTGATCTCCAACAATGGCGGCTACTCTGGCTACTGATTTTGGCAGGAACCACACTTCACAGAAGTCTATAAATTAATCATTTGATACTTGGTCAACATGTTATCTACAAAATAATTTTGTTGTGATATCTCTTGTCTTTCTTGGTGTTGCAATTTGGGTGGCCAGCAGTGTATATATATTTTTACATCAATTGTATACATTGATAGTCGCATTTATTATAAATATAGTTATTTATTTTTTTTGGCATTAATTGCATACATTCACCGTTGTATTTAATTTGAATGTACTCCGTAGCGAAGTGCGGGTTTTCAGCTAGTATATATATATGAAAGATATAAAATTTAAGTTGATCCCCTGTAAATTCTCTTCCCTTCCCATGTTTAAGATGGCATTACCAAATTCTGTTTTCAAGAACCAGGATATTTTTCATAGCGTCAGCAATCCCTGGGCAAGCCACACTGTCTATGCCCAAATAAGGCAATCGTCCTGCACAACTGATGCAGCTTGCAAAAAACATCTTTGGTCAGCAAATTCTTCAACCGCAGATACCTCTATACTCAAACCCCGGGAATCACTCGGGTGTTGGCTTTCAACTAGATAAGATGTCTATTTAGCCACTCGGAAATAAATTTCTTTATCTAAAAGTTCTGTAATCTGATCTTATTTCATTACAGAATTTATAGCCGACAGGATTTCCTGCAGTGAGGATACCAGTTTTAAAATTTTAATTTCAATATGTAACGGAGTTTTAATTAATTTTACCAGCACCCGTCGTAAAACTTAATTCGCCCTTTCGTGCGTCGAAAATAGCAGGCGCAGAAGTGGATTACTGTATTACTGACCTTGGTGGATTTACGCTGTTCGGTGACCTAGTTTGAACAGGCAATGAAGAAAGGGGAAAATCCGATTTTGAATCAAACCGTGGACTTAACCGGTGAAATAACGAGCCATCTCACGTCCGCTTTTCCGATGTAAATGTGTTTATTAAGCCCTATTCAAATGAGTGCCAATCGAAAATTACATCGCAGAATATGAGCAGGTTTCTGAACTGTTAACATTAAATCCTATACAAAAAATTATATTCTTTCGCAAGCTGTGTACCGGAAATGTGGAACTATTTCTTCAATCCAAACCCCTGTTTAAAAACTTCGAAGAATTAAAAACGAACTGCTTAAAGAATTTAAGACGGAGATAAGTAAGGCCGAAATACATCAGCAATTGTTAAGACGGAAAAAGGAAGGGAAGAAACTTACGAAGCGTATTACTACACTATCCAGCAAATAGCTTCGAAAGCAGCGATGACCTCGGATGAGCAAAAATTTTACATCATAAAAGGAATAAACGCACGCCCAGAAGTAGATCTCCAACTTCGTTCGACAAAAAATTGTGATGAACTAAAAAACATGTTAAAACTATTGGATAAGCAAAAGTCAGAGGAAAGGACTTTTTATACCCCAAGCTACCAGTTTTCCATAGACCTCCAGCCTGGAGTCCATGCTTCCAACAACACCCAGGAAATTACCGACAGTTTCGGCCAAATTTTGATCTTCAACACCAGGAGTGGAGACCGAGGAATAATTTTTATCGCCCCGTTTCCAGCAACGTCCCAGACCAGGGTTAACACCAGTGCACCTTCCTTTCAGCCAAATGACAATGCAGAATCATAATAAAAACTTTAATGTGAGAACCAACGACAGTGACTGAGTGCCAGTAGTAGAGAGCCTGTTGTGTGGACAGAAAGTCCAGATTTTATTCGATTCAGGCTCAACTCTAAATATTTACCGGGATCCACATTAAATAAAAATCACCAACTAAATTCAAAAATTGCAACATTAACATTACAGCTGTGGGACGAAACGTCCAGGTAAGTCATATATATGCTTCCGTTAAAATTGTGAAAAAATTGAAACATTAAAATTATATCTTACCTAATGTACAATTACCATATGTTATATTATCTGGTCATGCTATTGGACTCTTTAATGTCACTATTAATTTTAAAACTAGAGAAATTTTTCAGGATAATAAATTACTTAAGCATTTTAATTGTACCAGCTGTCATAATAATAATCCTAATAAGAGAAGTGGTCATGGAAATATGAAAAAGTATCTGCATTTTTAAGTAATAATGATTTATGTAATGTGATTTCTTGTAATAATGATAAGTGTGATATTGACAATTTAATTCAAAATTTGATCATGTTTTTGCTAAGAATAAGTTTGATTGGGAGAAATTAAATTAGAATCGCCAAAAGTCTTAACCTCAGAACTTCCTATAAGTCAAAGACCATACAGAACGTGCCTAGAGATGACGCAGAGATAAAGAAACAATTAGATGCCTTGTTAAAAGCTAAAATTATTAAACCTAGTTATAGCCAATATAGTTCACCTATTATTCTCGCATTTAAGAAAGAAGATAATGCTAGGACTCGACTATGTATTGACTATAGGAAAATTAACCAAATTACAAAAACCGATTGTGAACCCATTCCCAGAATAGACAGTGTTCTAGACAAATTGACCAATGCTAAGGTATTTTCTACGTTAGATCTATGTAGTGGGTATTGGCACCTGAAATTAGAGGATGAGGAAGCTGAAAAGCTTGCTTTCACTTCTAACTATGGCTTGTACCAATTTACCAGACAGCCGTTTGGATTTAAGAATGCTCCCGCAATATTCCAAAGAACAATTAGGCGTAACTTCAAATATCAAGTTAACTTTGCTCTAAATATTTTGACGATATAATTATTTTTCTCAGAGACATTAGAACAACATATTCAGCACTTAAAGACCATTTTTGAAATTGTGAAAAGGAAAATATTAGACTTAAAAAATCGAAATGTCATTTTGCTAAAGGTACTATTGATTTTCTTGGCTATGAAGTTAAGCATGGATCATACAGCCCAATAATACTAATGTAGAAACAATAAAAAAATTATTGGCCCCAAGGAACGTTAAAGATTTACAAAGATTTCTAGGCACCATTAACGTATATCAAAATTTATTCCTGATTACGCTAAAATTAGAATTCCCTTAAATAACCTTTTAAAGAAAGACCAGAAATGGGCATGGACGCCTGAATGTCAACAAGCTTTTCAAAAACTTAAAGATAGTTTAATCTCAAAACCCATTTTGGCCCTTTTAATTCAAATTATCCTTGCCATGTCTATGTTGATGCGTCAAAAGAAGCCATAGCCTCCATAGTAAAACAAGAACTGATGGAAGTCAACATCCAATTGCATCATCCCGACGACTTAGACCATATGAAATTAATTATACGATAACGGAATTAGAATGTTTGTCCATAATTGATAGTCTTGATAAATTCCATTGCTACCTTCATGGGTCACATTTACTGTACATACAGATCATCACAGCTTAGTTTGGCTTAAAACTTTTAAAAATCCTACAGGTAGACTTTTCAGATGGTCTCTAAAAATTTCTATGTATGATTTTGACATAAAATATAAGAAAGGTACAACTAATGTTGAAGCTGACATGTTAACAAGAAACCCAATTGCTTTTAATATAACTACAACCCCTCCAAAACCCTTGTTAGATATAAAGGAAATCATCCATTTTCAAATGTTAGAAATATAACAGCACCCAGATGTTTTAATAAGGATAATATTGTAGTAGTAAAAAGACAAGGTTTAATCAAAATTGTAGTACCAAAAGCGTAAGAATTAAATTAATAGAGAAAGTACATGAAAAATTTGGTCATCCAGGAATAGCTTCATGTTAAGAATATTTCACCTCATATTATTGGACTAAGATAATTAATGATGTTGGAAATATGTTAAACATTGTGAAAACTTGTCAAGTAAACAAGAAGTCTCAGCAAAAAAAATATGGTTTTATGCAATCGCTTCCTCTGTGTGAAAAACCTTTTGAACTATTATCAATTGATACTGTAGGTGGTTTAAGTTATTAGAATCTACTAGAAATATTTACACATTGTAGTTGATCATGCCACTAGGTACATCTGGACATTCCCTCTAAAAGTGCCACCAACGGAAACCTAGTATAAATTGTTTGAATTCTATTTTCAAAATCAATGTACCCGAGAAAATTTTAAGTGATAGGAATTCCGCATTTACCTCATCAAAGTTTAAGACATTTCTCAGACATAATAATGTTACACAGCTCTTGACATCTGCTCATAGACCGCAGACGAACGGAAAGGTCGAGAGAGTTAAACCAAACCATAGTACTAGATTAAAATGTAAAGTTAGTATAGCCCTAGTAATGTGCCATGGACAAAAATCTTAGACTCTGTCACCCAAGAATATAATAATACCCCTCATTCGGTAACTGGATGTCCCCCAATTTATTTAATGTATGGCGAATTGCCTTATAAAATTGCTTTCCAAGATAATGAGATATACCCTCCTATAGAAGAAGCTAGAAAATTGCACAAAAAAGAACTAGAGACAATATTATCAGTCGAATAAAAATAAGATAGACAGAAGATTTTCAACAAATTAGATTTAAGTCGGAGATTTCGTTTTATATGAAGAATTTCAATATCCAAATACCCGAAAACTTGCCCCACCGTATTCAGGCCCTTATACGATTCTAGAAAAAATGTTCAGATGTTCTTTTTGAAATTGATAACCCATGCTCTTTATAAAACTCCCACTGAGATTGTACATGCTACTTCGCCTTCGATTTTCCGTCCTAGAGAGAATTTTCAGTTAAAATGATATTAAAAACCCAAGCGAACAGAACCAGATGATACTGATGGACTCCCATCATGGACTGCCAATATTGTGAGTCTCCGAATCTACAACTACTTTTTAAGGACAACTAAAAATGGTATAGACTGATCATGTGAAGTTTGTTTTGAATTTGTAATTATCAAGGTGAATTTTGAATTTATAATATTTAATTTAATGTCATGATGCCATTCTTTTCCTCAGTTGAGTTGTTCTTGTTTGTTTTTATTTTTCTAATTTTTTAATAAAATTGTCGGGTTGTGATGGCCACACAACTCGAAACTTTTTTTTTCATTCGGAAAAATTTTATTTTTGGTTGTTGGGTGTTTTTTTTTTAGAGCAACTACAGTTGAGAAACTGAATCCATTTATCTACATTTGTTCTATCCACAAAAATTTTCTTTTGAAGTGGCGGGAGAATTTGTTTTTAACCTCCTTCCAACTTCATAGTAAGCATTCCTCAGCAAACGT
>OU015491.1:238813660-238961160 GCA_907164885.2 Dolomedes plantarius | reverse complement strand
AAAACCAGCAACTCATACCTCCCCAGTCCCATATATATATCTCTATATATGGTGTGTATGTGTGGTTTAAGTAAGTAGTAAGTAAGTGACAAACAATCAAACAAACAAACAAACAAACCCCCCCCCCAAAAAAAAAAAAAAAGCAGCAAAAAAAAAAAAGCGTCCTTCTAAATTACTTTTAAAGCGTATTCAAATTCTCTGTATAATAAGCACACAACCCTTTTTCAAAATGCGCCCTAAAGATAACTTAATTAATATTGACAATACCCCTAAATGTGCGCGCCACTGAATCATTGTAGAATATTTCCAACCCCGCAATCGATGCCAAAATTTCAATAACATCACCCTATCTGGTTCGAACTGGAAGGGCGTCCATTAAGTTTGCATATAATAAATAAAGCCTGTTCTCAAATACTTCCTTACTAATGCAACGCAGTAATGCGCGCGTGATCCCGGGACGCGACTATTACACTCATGCCTCTCATGTCATACACAGGCCATATAACTGATACTAACCATTCAATAACTCCAAACCCTAGTGCTAAAATCGGGAATGATTCACGGTATGCGCTGGTTCAGAAAAACTTTCCCGCGCTCTCTTGATAATATGGTCGTCAGGTACTCTTTTCTTTTGACGCAGTGTCTCCCTTTCCACTCTCGTCCGGCAGTCTTGTGATGATGTCTTGTACAATGTGTCACAACTGGTAAATGGATATGTAGTGTAATATTTGAGAAGGGAAGCTGCGTAAAACGCAGATGACGTACCCCGTGATCTCACCAATCAGAGTGATTGGCTGAGAAACCCGAGGGATACGTCCGGCAGTATCAGTAGCAACAGGGGTCTGGCGAGATGCTGTAAGCTCGTCCACCTCGTCCTGAGAGTTTTCTGTAATTTTTGTGTTAAGGAAAATGCACCTATAATGGGCCATGTCCCTATAAAGACCACCTTTTAGCAATGTCGAGAAATTAAGGGTCTATCGTTACCTAAGGCAGTAGAAGTGGTGAGGCGGTTAGTAGCCAATGACCCTCACCCCTTCTACTGCCTTAGGTAACGATAGACCCTTAATTTCTCGATATTTCTAAAAGGCGGCCCATTATAGGGACATGGCCCATTATAGGTGCATTTACCTTAATAAACGTTAATGTCGTAAAGAGACGACTCGTTTTCTCTACGTCATTGTCCTTATGCCGTAGACGGAACCTCTGTCGAAGAGTGAGATTGGCTCAGCCGGTAGGACGCCATATTTAAGGAATGAGGTTAGTACTTAGCGAAGGTCTTTGTGACAGAGTGTGCGTGCATTATCTGAGCAAAAAAGAAATACCTGTTTAGATGACCAGGAAGAAGCAAGTAAGAAGGGTTAAATTTTTTATAAGTGAAGAAGTTTTAATTTTTTAAGCGAAGAAGATTTCAAATTTTAGAATATGTTTAAAGGATTAAAGAAAGAGGACTTGAAATTTCTTTGTGAGGAGATAAGGGCAGAAGTTATCCTCGATGCGAGGGTGGTAGATTAAGGCCGTCTGCACACGGAGCAACGCAAAAGAAACTGATAACTGACTCCAATCACAAACCAGTCCGTGATGAGTCGTAAACTATGTAATTGAATGGAGCCACGCACACCGCGCAACTGGTTACAAACTCGTCCGATTATGGGAATTCAACAGACGCACACAGGATACCACTCAAAGTTTATTTATCAGGATCTTGTAAAACACATAAAAAGATAACATACTATTATGGGAATTCGACAGACGCACAGAAGACACCACACAAAGTTTGTTTATCAGGACCAAGTAAAATGCGTCAAAAAATAAGACACTATTATGGGAATTCAACAGGCACAGAGAGGACACCATACAAAGTTTGTTTATCAGAATCTTGTAAAACAAATAAAAAGATAAGATACTATTATGGGAATTCAACAGACGCGCAGAGGACACCACGAAAAGTTTGTTTATCAGGACCAAGTAAATACGTAAAAATAAGAGATTATTATGGGAAATCAATAGACCCACAGAAGACACCACACAAAGTTTGTTTATCAGGATCACGTAAAATGGTAAAAAAAACAAGATACTATTATGGGAATTCAACAGACGCACCTAAGACAAAACACAAATTTTGTTTATCAGGATCTTGTAAAACACGTAAAAAAAGAGTTATTGTTATGGGAATTCAACAGACGCACCGAAGACAACCACAAAAAGTTGTTTATCAGGATCACGTAAAATGGGTAAAAAAAACAAGATACTATTATGGGAATTCACAGACGCACCTAAGACAAAACACAAATTTTGTTATCAGGATCTTGTAAAACACGTAAAAAAGAGTTACTGTTATGGGAATTCAACAGACGCACCGAAGACACCACAAAAAGTTTGTTTATCAGGATCACGTAAAATACATAAAAAAAAAAATAAGACACTATTTTGGGAATTCAACAGACGCACAGAGGACAACACACAAAGTTTGTTTATCAGGATCTTGTGAAACACGTAAAAAATAAGTTACTGTTATGGGAATTCAACAGACGCACAGAAGAAACCACACAAAGTTTGTTTATCAGGATCATGTAAAATACGTAAAAAAATAAGATACTGTTATGGGAATTCAACAGACGCACAGAGAATACCAAAGTGAGTTTATCAGGATCATGTAAAACACGTAAAAAAATAAGTTACTATTATGGGAAATCAATAGACGCACAGAAGACACCACACAAAGTTTGTTTATCAGAATCTTGTAAAACACGTAAAAAAAAATAAGTTACTATTATGGGAAATCAATAGACGCACAGAAGACACCACACAAAGTTTATTTATCAGAATCTTGTAAAACACGTAAAAAAATAAGTTACTATTATGGGAAATCAATAGACGCACAGAAGACACCACACAAAGTTTGTTTATCAGAATCTTGTAAAACACGTAAAAAAAAATAAGTTACTATTATGGGAAATCAATAGACGCACAGAAGACACCACACAAAGTTTGTTTATCAGAATCTTGTAAAACACGTAAAAAAAATAAGTTACTATTATGGGAAATCAATAGACGCACAGAAGACCACACAAAGTTTGTTTATCAGAATCTTGTAAAACACGTAAAAAAATAAGTTACTATTATGGGAAATCAATAGATGCACAGAAGACACCACACAAAGTTTGTTTATGAGGATCACGTAAAATGCGTAAAAAAACAAGATACTATTACGGGAATTCAACAGACGCACCTAAGACACCACAACGAATTTGTTTATCGGGATCATGTAAAACACTAAGAAATTAGAAAGTTTGCACAATAGAAGAATTTTTTAATCACACGTTAGAGTGTTTTGGAACACCATAGTTGGTTATGACGCACTTCACTAAAGTTATTGAAACGATGCACACTTCCATATCTAATTACAGCACTTAAGTATCGCATCTACACACGTACACACTAGGGCTATATGAAAGGCTGACCAGAACCTGTGAAAATCACATTGCCCATCATACGTAATTCTCGTAATTGACGTGCACACGCGGCTCTCTTCATCTACCCATGATCGCACGGGCCCAACTTCCTTTTCACACAGCACAATTGGGTCTGCAAAATCTGCTGAGCGTTGTCGCATCACCGCCACTTTTCTGTAATCTTGAAAAATGAATCTCGGGGAGGGGGATGGGCTCCTCACATAATATTGTAGACATTTTGAAATCTGTAGTCTTTACTGTACGTGGCTGATATTTATTCTCTAGTTGAATCACTTTTCCTTTCCTGTCATCGGTCTTATTTCATCTTCTCCCCGTGCACTTAGTTCGTCCGCATCTAGTGTCAATGAACCTGTCCTCCGTCATTCGAAACATAGCTGCGGTCAACTTCCCCCAAGGATATCGATTTTATTTTGTCAGACATACACACTTTCCTTATCTCTGCATCACTTCGAACTTTCCGATTACCTTTCCCCATCAGCTTAGTCTCACGTGTCGGATTGTCACCAGCCATCTTCCATCCATTCCCTTCCAACCATCTTCCATCCATTCCCCTCCAACCATCTTCCATCATCTCCCATCTCTCCGTCCATTTTGTATCTCTTTCACTTTCAACGGGGGTATTGGGGGTCCTTTGCGGGGGTGCACTGGAGATCTTTCTGCCCCGCTCGTAAATTGACAGCCATACCATATCATGGTTAGATGAAGAGAGCCGCGTGTGCACGTCAATTACGAGAATTACGTATGACGGGCAATGTGATTTTCACAGGTTCTGGTCACCCTTTCATATAGCCCTAGTGTGTCCGTGCGTAGATGCGATACTTAAGTGCTGTAATTAGATATGGAAGTGTGCATCGTTTCAATAACTTTAGTGAAGTGCGTCATAACCAGCTATGGTGTTCCAAAACACTCTAACGTGTGATTAAAAAATTCTTCTATTGTGCAAAATTTCTAATTTCTTAGTGTTTTACATAATCCCGATAAACAAACTTTGTGTGGTGTTTTAGGTGCGTCTATTGAATTCCCATAAAAGTCAGGATACTATCAGGATCCTTAATAGTATCTTATTTTTTTACGCATTTTACGTGATCCTGATAGACAAATTTTGTGTGGTGTCTTCTGTGCGTGTGTTGAATTCCGATAATAGTATCTTATTTTTTTACGTATTTTACGTGATCCTGATAAACAAACTTTGTATGGTGTCTTCTGTGCGTCTGTTGAATTCCCATAACAATAACTTATTTTTTACGTGTTTTACAAGATCCTCATAAACAAACTTTGTGTGGTGTCTTCTGTGCGTCTGTTGATTTCCCATAATAGTAAATTATTTTTTTACGGGATTTACATGATCCTGATAAACAAACTTTGTGTGGTGTCTTCTGTCCGTCTGTCGAATTCCCATAATAGTATCTTATCTCTTTATGTGTTTTACAAGATCCTGATAAACAAACTTTGAGTGGTATCCTCTGTGCGTCTGTTGAATTCCCATAACAGTAACTTATTTTTTTACGTGTTTTAGAAGATCCTGATAAGCAAACTTTGTGTGGTGTCCTCTGTGCGTCTCATGATTTCCCATAACAATAACTTATTTTTTTACGTGTTTTAGAAGATCCTGATAAGCAAACTTTGTGTGGTGTCCTCTGTGCGTCTCATGATTTCCCATAACAGTAACTTATTTTTTTTACGTGTTTTACAAGATCCTGATAAACAAACATTGTGTAGTGTCTTCTGTGCGTCTGTTGAATTCCTATAACAGTAACCTATTTTTTTATGTGTTTTACAAGATCCTCATAAACAAACTTTGTGTGGTGTCTTCTGTGCGTCTGTTGAATTTCCATAACAATAACTTATTTTTTTACGTGTTTTACAAGATCCTGATAAACAAACTCTGTGTGGTGTCTTCTGTGCGTCTGTTGATTTCCCATAACAGTAACTTATTTTTTTTACGTGTTTTACATGATCCTGATAAACAAACTTTGTATGCTGTCCTCTGTCCGTCTGTTGAATTCCCATAATAGTGTCTTATTTTTTTACGTATTTTACGTGATCCTGTTAAACAAAGTTTATGTGGTGTCTTTTGAATTCCCATAGCAGTAACTTTTTTTTTACGTGTTTTACAAGATCCTGATAAAAAAAACTTTGTGTGGTGTCCTCTGTTCGTCTCTTGAATTCCCATAATAGTATCTTATCTTTTTATGTCTTTTACGAGATTGTGATAAACAAAATTTGTGTGGTGTCCTCTGTGCGCCTGTTGAATTCCCATAATAGTGTCTTATTTTTTTACGTATTTTACGTGATCCTGATAAACAGACTTTGTTTGGTGTCTTCTGTGCGTCTGTCGAATTCCCATAATAGTATCTTATCTTTTTATGTGTTTTAGAAGATCCTGCTAAACAAACTTTGAGTGGTATCCTCTGTACGTCTGTTGAATTCCCATAATAGTACCTTATTTTTTTACGTATTTTACGTGATCCTGATAAACAGACTTTGTGTGGTGTCTTCTGTGCGTCTGTCGAATTCCCATAATAGTATCTTATCTTTTTATGTGTTTTACAAAATCCTGATAAGCAAACTTTGAGTGGTATCCTCTGTGCGTCTGTTGAATTCACTTAATAGTATCTTATTTTTTTACGCAATTTACGTGATCCTGATAGACAAACTTTGTGTGGTGTCTTCTGTGAGTCTGTTGAATTCCCATAACAGTAACTTATTTTACGTGTTTTACAAGATCCTGATAAACAAACTTTGTGTGGTGTCCTCTGTGTGTCTGTTGAATTCCCATAATAGTGTCTTATTTTTTTACGTATTTTACGTGATCCTGTTAAACAAACTTTGTGTGGTGTCTTCTGTGCGTCGGTTGAATTCCCATAACAGTGACTTACCTTTTTACTTGTTTTACATGATCCTGATAAACAAACTTTGTATGGTGTCCTCTGTGCGTCTATTGAATTTCCATATTAGTCTGTTATCTTTTTATGTGTTTTACAAGATCCTGATAAACAAACTTTGTGTGGTGGTTTCTGTGTGTCTGTTGAATTTCCATAACAGTGTCTTACCTTTTTATATGAACCTGATAAACAAACTGTGTGTGGTGCCTTCTGTGCGTCTGTTGAGTTCCCATAATAGTATCTTATTTTTTTACGTCTTTTACATGATCCTGATAAATAAACTTTGTGGTGTCTGCTGTGCATCCGTTGAATTCCCATAATAGTATCTTATTTTTTTTACGTGTTTTACATGATCCTGATAAACAAACTTTGTGTGGTGTCCTTTGTGCGTCTGTTTAATTCCCATAACAGCATCATACTTTTTTTACGTGTTTTATATGATCCTGATAAACAAACTTTGTTTGGTGTCTTCTGTGCGTCTGTTGACTTCAAATAATAGTATCTTATCTTTTTATGTGTTTTATAACATCCTGATAAACAAACTTTGTGTGGTGTCTTCTGTGCGTTTGTTGAATTCCCAGAACAGTAGCTTACCTTTTACGTGATCCTGATAAACAAACTTTGTGTGGTGTCTTCTGTGCGTCTGTTGAATTCCCATAACAGTGACTTACCTTTTTACTTGTTTTTCATGATCCTGATAAACAAACTTTGTATGGTGTCCTCTGTGCGGCTGTTGAATTTCCATAATAGTATGTTATCTTTTTATGTGTTTTACAAGATCCTGATAAACAAACTTTGTGTGGTGGTTTCTGTGTGTCTGTTGAATTCCCATAACAGTGTCTTACCTTTTTACATGAACCTGATAAACAAACTTTGTGTGGTGTCTTCTGTTGTGTTCCCATAATAGTATCTTATTATTTTACGTGTTTTCCATGATCCTGATAAATAAACTTTGTGTGGTGTCTTCTGTGCGTTTGTTGAATTCCCAGAACAGTAGCTTACCTTTTTACGTGATCCTGATAAACAAACTTTGTGTGGTGTCTTCTGTGCGTCTGTTGAATTCCCATAACAGTGACTTACCTTTTTACTTGTTTTTCATGATCCTGATAAACAAACTTTGTATGGTGTCCTCTGTGCGTCTGTTGAATTTCCATAATAGTATGTTATCTTTTTATGTGTTTTACAAGATCCTGATAAACAAACTTTGTGTGGTGGTTTCTGTGTGTCTGTTGAATTCCCATAACAGTGTCTTACCTTTTTACATGAACCTGATAAACAAACTTTGTGTGGTGTCTTCTGTTGTGTTCCCATAATAGTATCTTATTATTTTACGTGTTTTCCATGATCCTGATAAACAAACTTTGTGTGGTGTCTTCTGTGCGTCTGTTGAGTTCCCATAATAGTATCTTATTTTTTTTTACGTGTTTTACATGATCCTGATAAACAAACTTTGTGTGGTGCCCTTTGTGCGTCTGTTGAATTCCCATAACAGTATCATACTTTTTTTACGTGTTTTACATGATCCTGATAAACAAACTTTGTTTGGTGTCTTCTGTGCGTCTGTTGAATTCCCATAATAGTATCTTATCTTTTTATGTGTTTTATAAGATCCTGATAAACAAACTGTGTGTGGTGTCTTCTGTGCGTTTGTTGAATTCCCAGAACAGTAGCTTACCTTTTTACGTCATCCTGATAAACAAACTTTGTGTGGTGTCTTCTGTGCGTCTGTTGAATTCCCATAACAGTGACCTACCTTTTTACTTGTTTTACATGATCCTGATAAACAAACTTTGTATGGTGTCCTCTGTGCGTCTGTTGAATTTCCATAATAGTATGTTATCTTTTTATGTGTTTTACAAGATCCTGATAAACAAACTTTGTGTGGTGGTTTCTGTGTGTCTGTTGAATTCCCATAACAGTGTCTTACCTTTTTACATGAACCTGATAAACAATCTTTGTGTGGTGTCTTCTGTGCATCTGTTGAATTCCTATAACAGTATCTTACCTTTTTACGTGTTTTACATGATCCTGATAAACAAACTTTGTGTGGTGTCTTTTGTGCGTCTGTTGAATTCTTATAATAGTATCTTATTTTTTTACGTGTTTTACTTGATCCTGATAAATAAATTTTCGGTGGTGTCTTCTGTGCATTTGTTGAATTCCCATAATAGTATCTTATTTTTTTACGTGTTTTACATAATCCTGATGAACAAACTTTGTGTGGTGTCTTCTGTATGTCTGTTGAATTTCCAAGGTTATTATTAATTTTTTTTCACTAAAAAAATTTGTGTGTAAGTGTTGATTCAATATTTTTCATACTTATATTTAGAATTTTTTTAGTGTGTTGTTATATAAATGTTTAAGGCTGCTATGTACTAAGAAAAAATTCGTATTTCCCTTTTCCTCTTCTTGCAGATTCTTGTGGTGGAAGGAGTTCAGTTATCAGTCCGAGAATTCTAGTTCCCTTAGGATTGACATTTTGAGAGATTGTAATGTTCTTCTCTCTATAGGGGGGTTAAGCACTGCCCCCAAATTTTTTATTTAAAATATATTTTTGTCTCCTATTTACAGGTATATTAATGCTGATAATCCAATAAAATTAGTATTGTCAGATAGCCCGAACTTTTCTGCAAAGCGCTACCGGATTCATTTTATAAATTTCGTCCACCGAAGGAATTGATGAGCGTTTAAAACACACTATACCAGATTTTTTTTCCCGAATAATTTAAATTTTAAAATAGTAATTTCATTTTTTAAAAAGAACGAAGAAGGTACACAAATGTAACATTTCTTTCTCTATGTCGGAGTACAATTTTAAAAAAAAATCTTTGATTCCAAGTCGGCAATTCGTGGACAAATTTTCTCCATAGGTTAACATTGAGGTGAGCGAATCCAATAGGATTTGTACATAGCAGCCTTAAGTGGTATTTTATTAATTTAAATTGAGAGTAACGTGTGTTGATATGTAGGTACTTGTGTTTGAATATGGCATGTTAAGTTAGAAAATTAGGCCAAATATTACTGATTTTCAGATTAGTGTTGTATTTCAACCCCCAACACTTATCTTGCCTGGGCGGTGTGTTGGGCGGTAGTGTTATATTTGAGAAGGAACGTTACCTACAGCGCAGACGTCGTGCCGCGTGACCCTCTCCTCGCAAATCAGAGTGACTGGCTGGCGTAGGAGTCAAGGGCCCGTGAGAGTGAAGAAAGGACAGTCGGAGAGGCTCTCTTTTAACGAATGTGAACGGAGGTCTGGCGAGATACAGCAGGCTCGACCACCTCTTGCTGAGTTTTTGTCGTTGTATGTGTAAATCTGTCAATAAATTTTGTTCGTGTCGACTCGTTCTGTCTACCTCATTGTCCCTATGTCATAGAAAGAACCTCCGTTGAAGAGCGAGGGCACGACAGCTCAGCTGTCTTGTCTTCGTGAAGTTGAATCCGTTGTGCGTGAGTGAGTGAGTAATAATTCAACAGAAAATGTTGGATGAAGGAAGCTTTGATGCGTAAAAATTGACAAACACATGGATCACAACGATATAGAGACACCTTCATTCAGTTGTAGCATCATGAAGACAGTTCTCAGTAGGTGAAGATTAGATTTTATATATATATATGTGGGGTTTTGGGGGGAATAATCACAAACAGTGTTAACATAAGTAACATTTATTTAAAGAGGGGCATTATGTACAGGGGGAACTAACGTCTAAAAGGGGTGAAAAACAAGCAACGCGGCACACACACGTGCACGCTCGTCCGAAGCAAAACATCGTCTCTCTTTTCTGTTCTTCGCGGCGCCCGCTAGGTGGCGCTCGCCGGGGCTTACAAGGGCGCACTCCACATGAGAGTGGCATGCATGGGGCTGTATGGATGGCATCCCACATCGGCCATCCGACAAAAATCATCTGCCCCCAGATGCTGGTAGGGGCACAAACAAATACAGGTGACAATTTATTATGATGAAATGAAAAAAAAAGTATAAAAGTTATAAGAAATACACATAGGTTATAATACTAGCAAAATGAGCTGGAAAAGAAAATGAAAAATATAACACTAATTGTAGTAACATCTAAACAGCAAAACAATACTGGCTAATGAAGATTCCTGAAAAAGAAAAAATAATAATGAAAATATAGTTCAAAAGTTAAAGTATGTTATGTAAAGTTATGAGTCCACGGTTTCATGAATTCGACGCATGTACTGGTATGCATGGGTCCGTCGAAATGTCCACACTTTTGAACATCATAGGTGTCGTTGGACTTAAGTTTGATGATCTTGTAGGGTCCGAGGAACTTTGGATAGAGTTTTAAACGAGGTCCGAATTAGGTGCGTTTTATGGCGACAAGATCGTGCAACTTGAATTTCGGAGGTAACTTTCGTCGTAGATTATAGGTTTTACGGTTTTCGTCTTGCACTTTTAAAATCTGTTGTTTGGCGTCTTTGCGGAGGTCGTCGCGTGAATTTACAAACTCAGTTTGTATTTCGCATTCAACAGGTCTGTGATTTGGAGATTGTTGCGGACACGCATTTTTGTACCGAAAGTCAGTTCAAAAGGAGTCGTCTTAATGCTGCGTTGGAAAGTTGAGTTAATAATTTGCTGGAAGTCAGCCACATGAGTATACCACTTCGTAGGATCTTGGATGGACAATTTGGATAAAACAGAAATGATTATAGAATGGAGACGTTCAACCTGTCCATTTGCGCGAGGAAGACCAGTGGTTATAGTCAAATGTTGGATGTTCTCATGGTCGCAAAAGTCTTTAAAGGCATTAGATAAAAAAGCAGATCCTCGATCGGAAATAATACGGACGGGATTTCCAAACACTTGTTTCTGTATTTCTAATTTAGAGAGTACTTCTGCAGCGTCAGTTGATTTCGTCGGGTAAAGCCATACAAATTTGGTGAAACTATCGATAACGGCGAAAATATATTTATATCGTTTAGAAGTAGTAGCGAGAGGACCTAAGTGATCGACATGATATGTATGGAGTGGGGTGTCCTCTTTTGGTAAAGGGTGTAGGAGTCCTTCTTGTTTACCACACTTGCGGTTCGTCAAGATGCATGGAACACAGTTGGCAATACACCTGGCAATTTTATCTTTTAAATTAGGTATGTAAAACTGTTGTTTGAGTTGCTCCTCAATTTTTTAAGTAGCAAAATGTCCATTCCCGTGTGCGTCTCTGATAATGCCGTCTTGCATAGAGTCTGGAACGACTAGAACTTCGTAACCGTCAACTAACTTGTAGAGAACATTTGCTTTGATAAAATAATCGTGATACTGATTAGTTTTAAGAATTTCTTTAATTGCTTGAATGTTAGGGTCGTGTGACTGAGCATTTTGTATTTCGAAAGTCAGTGAATCGGTGGTAATGAGCATCGTCGGATAGCGGCTTAGCGCATCAACATGAGCCATCTTCGCTCCAGTTCGATGTTGAATTGTATAATTGTAATCTTCTAATAATAGTGCCCATCGAGCAATTTTAGCACTGAGATCGCGCTTGCTCATAGTGAGCTTGAAGGCGTTACAGTCTGTTACTATGGTAAATTTTTTACCAAGTAGATACACTCTAAATTTTTGCAATCCATGAATTACGGCTAACATCTCGAGTTCATAACTTGAGTAATTTTTCTCAGCGTCTGATGTAGATTTGCTTGCAAAATATACAGGGTGAAAATAGTTATCATCAGTGGACTTCTGAAGAAGAATGCATCCAAAACCATGGATAGAAGCGTCAGTATGTAATTCAGTTTCGCTTTTCTGATTATAAATATTAAGAACGGGTTTATTAGCCAAACATTGCTTCAATTGATAAAAAGCATTTTTCTCGTTTACACCAAAATGGAAAATAGTAGATTTTTTTAGAAGGTTAGATAGAGGATTAGCGATAACTGAAAAGTTTTGGATAAATTTACGGAAATAACTAGCCAAACCAAGGAAACATTGGACGTCTTTTTGATTTTTTGGTTCCGGATAATTTAGAACGGAAGCTGTTTTAAGAGGGGAGGGAAATAACTGTCCGTTTTGAATAATATGGCCAAGGAACTCAATTTGTGTATGAAGGAATTTACATTTTCGAAAGTTTATCTCAAGACCGTAGTCAGAAGCGACAGAAAAGACTGATTTCATTTTTTCAATATTTTCCTCTTCATCTTTAGCAGGAATGATTAAGTCATCCATATACAACAATATCTGACCTGATAAAAAGAGATCTTTAAAGACTGTATTAACAAATCGCTGATATACTGAAGGTGATGTACAAAGACCAAAGGGAACTTTAAGAAACTGAAACTGACCTGAATGTGTCACGAAGGAAGTATAACGTCGACTGTCTTTATTAACATTAACATGGAAAAATCCATTTTTTAAGGTCTAGAGTACTGAAAACACGAGCATTCTGGAGTTTGTCGAGTAAGTCGTCAATGAGAGGTAAAGGTTATCGATCTTTAACTATATGTTTATTTAATTGTCTATAGTCAATGCAAAGTCGTGGGGTTCCGTCTTTCTTTTTAACAAGAACAACCTGACTCGAGTAGTCTGATGAACAGGGTTCTATTATGCCGTCCTGAATCCAAGTATTAACTTGTTTATCTACAATATCTCTCTCAGTAAATGGTAAACGTCGTGGTCTGTAGCAGATGGGAGTCGAAGTATCAACTTGTATATGCATTTCAATATTAGTAGTTTTGATTTTATGGGGTTTATAATTGGTCACGAGGTGTTGAATGGTATTTCTCTGTTGTTTAGTAGCACTAGGGCCTATATCAGGGCTAGAATCATCTATTACCAATATATTACTAATAAGAGTAACGTCTTCGTCTATAGCGTCAAAATCTAAAGGTTTATGAATCGAAAGTCCGTCTTTAGTGATAGTGAATTCAGCCTGTGCAAGTACATTCATACCAATTATCAAATCTACTGGCATAGTATTATCGTCAACAACACAAATATCAGCGGTAAACAATTGACCATCAATAACAATTTGGGATTTGAAAGAACCAAGTGGCTTAATTTTTCCATTGCCAAAAGCCGTAAGCAATGTACTAGAGTTATTAAGAACAGGAGATCCAATTTTAGTATGCGCTCGCTTTAACATAATCGTAGCCATCGAACCTGTGTCGATTAACGCGTTGAAAGAGACATGGTTAAGTGTAACATTCTTGTACATTAAATTTGAAGCAGTTGAATTCAGCGTATTAACATTAGTTTCTCTCTGTGTGTGTAAATCAGTTGATTTTGAACAATTTGCGGCTATGTGGCCAAAATTTCCACAAGAAATACATTTTGGACTGCGATGTTTGTCTGGACAAAATTTAGATAAATGGTTAAAATTAAAACAATTATAGCACATTTGTTTACTTTGAGCATGAGGACGAAATGCTTCTGGTTTCATCTCACGTCTTGGGTTTGAAATTTTATGATACACGTCATCACGTTTACGAATGTAGTTAGAACCGAAATGGTCAGTTGAGGATTTACATCTATTTCTGTCAAAAATCTTTTCATAAATTTTGAGTTTCTGTTTGAATTCCGTAAAGTTAGTACAACCATACAAAATTAATTTATTACACGGAGCGTCTGGAATATTATTTATGCAATACTCAATTATACTAGCGTCGTCCACGGCAAAGTCAAGGGCTTGCGAAGCTAACTCGCGAAGAGCAATTAAATATTCTGCAAGAGATTCATTTGGTTTTAACTTTCGATTTCGCAACTGTCGATGTAATTCAGCGCTCGTAATTTTCGAACCAAACTCCTCAATTAAAGCTTCTTTTAAAGAACTGAAAGTGTTTAGATTACGTTGGCTCTGAATAAATAATTTAGCGGATCCAGAAAGATTAGTTTTTACAAAAATCACTTTATGCTGATCTGTTAATTCTGGTAAAAGAGATAAATTATCCTCTACGTCGCGCAAAAAGCTTTGAATAGTATACGCATTGCTACCAGTAAATTTTCGCATAGAACAGGAAACATCTCTCAAAACAAGCCATAAATTAGAATAAGGAACGGAAGTGTCAATTTCGGATTGTTGTTTAGGCGAAAAAGAATTTGTATAAGCGTTTTCGACTGTGGCCAGAGCATCAGCCGTCTCTGATTGTTGTGTCTGCGCGAAAGAACTTGGCGCTACTTCGTCATTCTCATCGCCGAAGTCGCTCGGTTGAAAGGAAGTTAAATTCGAAAGTGCGTCAAAAATGGAATCACATAGTTTGTCTTTAGAACCGTCGGAATCAATATGCAAAATATTAGCAACACAGATAAAATCATTTAATGAATATGTTTTAAGGATGGATTTCTTTCGCGAATTCAAATCGAAAGTAACGGGGAAATTCTGAAAACTGCGTAATTTAGATCGAGATGAACGATCGAATGTATCATCAAAACAAATCGAAAACAATAATTTAATACTTTTAGTTCGTGCACAGCTGAGTGCTTGTGCGATTGGCACAATATCGTTTAGTGAAACTGGACACATATTGACACAACAAAAAAAAATGGTACTCACTGAATGCAGACTTCTAAACAGAATAATCCAAAAAGTTGTAAATCTCACTCAACTCAGTCCTCGGCACGTCATGAAAAATTGATAAGTAATCCGTGGAAAAGTCACATCAGCAAAATACTTCGTTCAAACAGTCTCGAATTATACGTCTGAGGTAAAGTCGGTAAATATCAGCTGTAAACGTCTTTGAAACTATCACGTCAAATGGAGAGTTGATACGGCAGGCATGAGTGATCTAGGGGATTAAAGGGTAAAAGGAGGCCAGAGCCCCCATCTGTGGGGTTTTGGGGGGAATAATCACAAACAGTGTTAACATAAGTAACATTTATTTAAAGAGGGGCATTATGTACAGGGGGAACTAACGTCTAAAAGGGGTGAAAAACAAGCAACGCGGCACACACACGTGCACGCTCGTCCGAAGCAAAACATCGTCTCTCTCTTCTGTTCTTCGCGGCGCCCGCTAGGTGGCGCTCGCCGGGGCTTACAAGGGCGCACTCCACATGAGAGTGGCATGCATGGGGCTGTATGGATGGCATCCCACATATATATATATATACATATATATATATATATATATATATATATATATATATATATATATATATATGTAATAGCACGAACTTTATGTAATATTCTATAACATAAAAACCCCTATATTCAATTCAAATTCTAAATTGCCTTGGCCGTTGTCGCGATTGAGCTATTTTCGCTTCTGATTCCAAGAACAAAGCATGGGCAGCGTCCCCTCGAAAAATATAATTTCTAGCGCATCTTTACGTAATAATAATACGTCACCTCTGACATCAGAGTCATAGTTTCAGCCAATGGCTACAGACTTGTGATCACATGGCAAGACGTTCAAAAAGTTTATATAAGTTCCAGTATAACTCGGAGAGCAGATTTTGGGTGTCTGCTCACTGCCAGAAAACATGTAGTTTTCGCTCCTGGCAAATTTGTACGGGCGGGGCCGCGTCCCCGTCCCGGCCAGCGTCGCCGGGTTCGAGTAAATTTATTTGATGTTCTACGAAACAGTTTCGGAAAATAAAGATTTTGTATGAACCAACTGCCTTTTTCCTGATGTGTTCCGAGGTGTTTATTGGCCTCTCATTTTACCTCGCCACTCGCGACTTCGATTGCATGTTATGGATACAAAATGTTTGAAGATCCCGGCCATTGCTTCGCCCCGCCACAGTTTCCATTTGCCTTCGCTACGACTACAAAACTGATGATTTCAACGGTCATGTTATGTGCCCGGCTACAACCATAACTATTGTTATAATTCATTACATGAAAGTCGGCTGGATTACCTCCCCTCGGATACAGGCAGTAATTTTTAGGCCGCCGTGTCGATCCCAACATAAACTAAAATTCCTCGACTTTCAAATGTGCTGCGAAAAAAATATTGTGCTGCGTGTGTCGCGTGAAAATCCCGTGGATTCCCACAAAGTGAACTTTCATTGAATCTGAAAAAGTCGCTGACTTCGGAGTGTGGATTACCTGCTATTAATGATTTTCAACGACGAGTTGTCAACCACCAGTGTTAGTGTTGTTTACTGCAATATGAATATTTTTCAGTCGTCGAATCATGTGTGAACTTCCGGAGTTTCGTGGCAGAGATTTCGTGAAAAAATATTTTCAGATTATGTGAAACGTCGATTTTCACTAATCGTTGACCTGGGGATAAAAATATCCCGAGAAATTCTGCGAAAACATATGCTGTGTGCAGTGGAATAATCTGTTGGATACAACGTGCGAAGTTTTGAATTTAATTGACTGGAAATTCGCTTTTATGAGAGACTGTCATCTAGTGTCATCTCCAATTGGGATACTGAGTTCTAGGACTATTTCGAAATAAAAACTGCCACCTTGGGACTAACTAAGCCAAGGACTTCACCAAAATAAGTTCAGAATAGAGCTGCAGATGTTAAATATATGAAAAATGTGTATAATTAATTTGGAAATAATAATGGTGAAAATTAATAAGGATAATGGTAAAGAGTGTGAATAACCACTTCAATTGGTAAGCTAAAATTTACGAATTATTGTTAAGGGTGAAAAATTTTAATATTAATAGATACTGATAAAAATTTATTATAAATGTGTTTCGGTGAAAGTATTTTCAAATTGCTGATTTAATTAAGTACCTATGATAAAAAATAAATCGATAAAGAGTAAAACGAAAGTAAGAATCATTGGTTTAAAATGTGTATTTTGTTTTTGATTTTAAGATGTTTCATTTTGATTTGCATTTTGATAGAATTTTAAGAGTATATTTTTCATATTATAAGATATTTGAATTTAAAGAAATTTTTGAGACTTATATGTGATAAATTTATTATAAGTGTGTGTTTTTAGTGTAATTTTATAATATTTCCATGTTCTTTTTCTGATAATGAATATTTTAGTGTTTTAAGATAATTAATGATCCTTGGTTACGTTAAACTGAAATATTAAATAAGTAAAGTAATGTTATGAGTATCTGATTTTGCACGCAATTCTGAATCGTCGCGGAGAAAAAGAAAAATAACAAAACATTTCCGTTTTCGAGCGCCGTTGTATTACATTTCGAAGGTCGCCTCCGCAATAAATTCGAATGCTCAGCATTAGTTTTGTAAACACGATCACGAAAAGAGCCAAACTTGTTTTGATTCATTTAACTTAGGATTTTTGCGGTTCTAAATTTAAACATATGATGCCTGTGGTTTTGGTTTTGGAAAATATCTGCAGGGATAACATAGTAATTTTCAGACATCAAGAAAATTTTATAATTTAAGTACTTTGACATATTACGTTTGATGTTGAAACCTCGTAAATTGTTCTACGAATTAAAGTAAAGGAGATTCCTGGAGGTTCAGTCGACAGTTAAAACATATATAACATGACTTAGGGTGCCAAAAAACCACAATTGGAGAATTGAAAAAAACCATTGTATGTTATATTTGGTTCATCCGCCCCAGAAAATTCTCGAAATAGAAATAATGAAGAAAAATAAATAAATAGAAAAGAGAATATTATAATGAGAGATATTTTTTGAGAGATTAAATACAAATGATGAATATTTGGGAACTTTACAGCGAGGATTCATACCAAAATGTGATATAAGAAAAGAAAAATTGTTTTTGGTTTATCGATTTCATGATTAACTTAATAAAACTGATATGGCTATTGGTAAAAGAATTTTGATTATTTGTGTCAACTGATAGAATAATAGTTTGAAATTTGAACATTAACATTAAATTATGGCAATTGATAGAGAATATTAAGGTATTATTACTATTATTATTATTATTGGTATTGGGAGTATTTTATTATTGTGTGTTTAATACTTTCATATGTTGTGTATAAAATTGATAGACCAAACTTTCACACTAAACGAGATTCTGAAATTGTCCATGCTTGCAGATTGAGATATTATAATGCACCAGAGAACTTGAAACTACACCACGAATAATGACAAACATTAGATCCATTTTTCTTTCTTTTCTATGTGATGCTTAACATCATTATATATTTTTTTTAAATTGATATAATTAATTATGTGTTGTCCTACTAAAGATATATAAAAAAAACTGTCTAACTTAAACTTTCTTCTTAAGAATACTATTATATGTGAATTTTTTTTTTGGATCTCAATTTAAACACCGACTATGACAACTCTACTTCTTTAACCTTTCAGTAAATTTCCTATTTCTTGAAACACACTTTCCTATCACCCACCTCTACAAGCGCGTTGGATGTCGTCCCAACTGTTTAAGATCTTATTAATTTTTTTTTTTACTATTTGTTTTTAATTCATCAACTCAGTCACTTAAAGTGCTGAAGATCATATGCTTGAATAATGACTAAAACAGGGCTGGGGTGGCCACTCCTTTTGTCCTCCCATTTCTATATATTATACTCCCACAGGTATGACAACTGCACCTTTTCCTTTTTCTCCATCTTTGTACTATACAAGATGCTGTTTTTCAACGCAGTCATATTCTGTCGGAGATTCACGGTTAGTCCACTGTACGGCTAAAAAGACTCTTCCTCCTTATTAGTCAGAGAACAATATGGAGAAAGAAAACCCACTTGTTACACAAACATAAACACAACCCTCACTGCTTAGAGGTAGAATTAAAGAATTTGCGACTAAGAGTTGGGGAACACACATACAACAAGGTACCTTCAAAACAAGGAAATGGATCCACATAAACTTATAATAAATGTACAAAAATGAATAGTAGATAAATAATTTGAAAATAAAGTGAAAAGTATTGAGAATAAATAAATAAAGTTAGAATAAATATGAATAAGTATAATTAAAGAATATTGAATAGAATTTTGGAATGAATAAATGTTGTCGAAATAAAATGAATATAAGAAATGATGAAATGAGAATAATAAGAAATAAAAATGATATTGAAAAGAGATTTTTTTTGATAATAAGTAATATTGAAATAAAGGAGATAAGAGATATTAAGAAAAAATAATGAGATAAATAAAGATACGAAAACTAGATAATGAGTGATATGTTTTGTAATTTTTATATACAATTGAAATATTTGAAGTGTGATTTTATTAAATCTTATGATTTTTATTGAAAGTGTGATTTTTATTATAAACTGTGATTTTTATTATGTAACTAAAGAACTAATTTTCTTTATATGTAAACAAGTCGAGATAATGTGATGTTTATGTATTCTACGTTTGCGAAGCAGAAATAACACAGCACTAAAAAGACTGTGATTTTTCTTTTGTACCCAAATACAAAGGACTATTTTTTTTTTATTTAAGCCAATACATTGTGATCTTTTTTGTGTATTCTGCACTTGCGAGATGATAGGACACAGAACCTACCGAACTGTGATTTTTTTTTTTGTACTTTCCTCAAGCAACATACTGTAGATAACATAACAAGGACAGTGAACTATAAGCTACCATGTGTACCTTACAAACTTTTTGGACTCATCCCAATGTTGTGAGAGTTGAGAAGGAAAGTACAATAACTTCAAATTATTATTGTCATGTTCTATTCCATTAACTTAACATTTTTTTTTTGGTTGATTTTGATATTTTCATTGTTATATTCTATTATTTGTGTGAGTCGACTCAAGTTAGTTTTTTTTGTATTTAGTTAAATTTAATTGATTTTTTTTCTGAGATTTTGTTGTGTGGGGAGACGTCTCTATTCAACAGGTTTCAAATACATACTTATGTAGAATCTTCAATTTAATATTATGTGTCCTTCTTTTTAGTGATTTTATATATATTTTTCAGTAAATTTGATAATGTTGCTATGTCAGCTCATCACGTGATCTTTAAAATTTTTTTTTTCAATTTAACTTTAATTGAACTTGATACGTTAACTTATTCCAAATTTTTTAATGCCCATTCTTCTCACTCATCTGAGTGAGTCTGCCCTCCAATGCAGGCATTGTAGGTCAGCCTCTTCTCGGACGGGGGGGATATTCTATAATATTAAAAACTAGTAATTTCTTAATTCAACAATCTTAACATTTAAAAACTATTAATTCCTCACTTTACTATTCCAAATTACAAACCCTTTTTTAATTCCTTGAAACGGGTAATTCCCTTTGGGCATTCGCGTTAAATTCCATTTTAAAATCTAACATTATTCTAAATTCCCTGCGGCGTTCGAAACTAATTTGCTTTTGATTCTAAGTTCTAATAACCTCTAGAGAAAAAATTAAATGGCTGCCTGTTAATCGAAAACTAAACTTGCGTGGCGTGGGTAGAAAATTAAACGCTTTAGCGCATTTGTCACGCCTTTTCCTAACTTTTAACCAATTAAACCTTACTATGATCTCATGACGAGATAAGTTTATATAAGGTTTGGGATCACGTACATGTACGCTTTTCGGATTTTGTAACTGTCCCGAGAAGTTGTATTGTGTATTTAAAAAATAAAAGATGTAGTTAAATTAACGTTGTGGTGTTTTATGTGTCCGAGGGTGAGATGAAAAGCGGGAAAGAAAATTAAACATATGTGATGCACGGCCGGGCGACAAGTCATCCATCTTTACCTCAAAAAGAAATACCACTCAGGCCTTCCTTCGTCGGCCCGCGCCCGTGATATTACATAAAGTCCATACCATTTTAAAATCTAACATTATTCTAAATTCCCTTGGGCGTACGAGCTAACTTTCGTTTTCAAATCTAAGTCCTAAAAGGCCTCTAGTGGAAATTATTAAATGGCTTCCTTTTCCAAACATGCGTAGCGTCAGTCAAGATTTCATATCGGCTTTGCGCAGATTACATAAAACCACATGTGACTTATCGACAACAGCAAATCCCTAATCGCTATCCTGATCACATGACAAAGTTTATATAAACCGCCTGAACGGAAACCTGTACGCTTTTTTGATTTGTAAGTTGCCCCGAGAAGTTGTATTGTGTATCTTAAAAATAAAGATGTAGTTGAATTAACGTTGCGGTGTTTTATGTGTCCGAGGGTGAGATGAAAAGCGGGAAAGAAAATTAAACATATGTGATGCACGGCCGGGCGACAAGTCATCCATCTTTACCTCAAAAAGAAATACCACTCGGGCCTTCCTTCGTCGGCCCGCGCTCGTGCTATTACATATATATATATATATATATATATATATATATGTGTGTGTGTGTGTGTATGTATATGTATGTATGTATATATATATAGAGTGTTTTTTTCTAAAAAAATAGGTGGGTATATGGTGTTTTCTCAAATAAAGGTGCGAATTTTTAGTACCGTGTTTTTACACGTCACGTCACAGGGAAAAAATCTCGCAATTCAAAATAAAACTTTTTGTTTTATATTAACAATTGATTCGTAAGTTTCTTAAAATTTATGTATGCGTGTGTATGTGTGTGTAGTCAGGAATTGGACGAACGGGAATACGAAACATTACATTTATTCAAATTTTTAAGTATATAGGGACGACACAGTTACGTAGAATATTTACATGGGAGATTACTAAAAATTACATCTTGAGAATAGTTTCTTTTTAAACAAAGCACCGTCGTTTAGCATTGCACCTAACATTATAAGTCCGTCTTTACTGGAATCGACTTCCGGTCTCGTCTCCCCGCCGAAAGTCAAAATACACTCCATTCGAGGCGAAAGCTGCCCTTCTGGAGTTATGGCAACGCTTCGTCAGCAGCTTGACGTCAGACAGGCGAACACATAATTGAAATATGAGGTGGGAGAAGGCGGCTTAGTACACACACGCACACACACACACACACACACACACACACACACATATATATATATATATATATATATATATATATATATACTAGCGGCCCGTCCCGACTTTGTCCGGGTTGAACAAAATATTATACCAATAAATTTCCAATTGATAGCCAATAAATTGTAAATATTTTTTTACCTTAAATGTCCAGTAAAAAGCGTAGTTCCAAGTGTAGTTTTCTTCAAAAAATCCTTTAACGTTGCCACTTTCAAAAATCCTTTTTGTATTTATCAATACCTCCTCTACTTGAATCTTTAAAATATTACAACCTTTTCCTTACGGGGTGGGATAGCATATATCCGAGGCACATACTCTCGAAAAATACGGTGTCATGTCGGCAGAGATATAGGCTCGAATTCCACTTCGTTGTGACTTTCCTAACGGCTTTGCCCCCAAAGAACAATTGTGTGACATTCTGGGAAAGGAGGGTGAATCTTGCAAAAAAGGACTGAATAATAATCCTTTGTCGTTCTAGCTAGAGGCTATTTCTTTTCAGGCAAGAGACATCAGAAGGGCGGTTCACCCGCGGTTCATCCATTTTCAACCTTTTGAGAGATGAAAGAGGCACGGGGTGCCGATAAACTACTATTGAAATTCTTCTTCAATAGTAAGAAAGCAATAAAAAAGCAATTAACCACTCTTTCCCCTGACTCCCCCCACGCTGAATGTCCCACACGTAAAATGGGTATAGGAAGTAGATAGCATTTTCCCGTTCTAAAGAGCGATTTCGAAAAACTGACCCCGTAAGCTAAAGGGTGTTGCTAAGGTTATTTGACTGCGGTTGACAAAGGAAAAGTTGTAAGGTACATTGTAATGTACAAAAGTTGTACATTACCCTCCACATACAAAATCTGCTCTCTCTCTTTATATATTATTATAGAAGTATAGATACACATTGGTATCTCAAAATTAGAGTAAGAGATGAAATAAAAATACATAAATAAAAAAAGGATTTTAAGTAAAGAATGTTTATTTAATTATTTTAAGCATCTAAAATAATATTAAAATTAATATTACGTTACTTAATAATTAAAGTTAATTTTTTAAAAGAAAAAAGCGTGCCGGAGAGCAGCTAGGTTCGAACCGCTAACGTCAGAACAGAAGCCCACAGGGATAGCACCACGCTAAGGACCGTTGAAGTCTTCGGCACAAAAAGCGGTAGAACACAGTAGCAGTAACAATGGAGATTGTTAGGATTAAGCCCCTAACTTTATTTCTACTGATCAGATATACATAATATATAGCGTATGTCCATCTGGAATAATGTACCTTTCAAACAGTGAAAGAATTTTTCAAATAGGTGCAGTGGTTCTGGAGATTACCCTCCACGTACAAAATCGCTCTCTCTTTATATATAAGTATAGATATGAAACAAATTTCAATCCTTTTCATTGTCGCTAATACGCTTTTTCCAAATTCTATTATCTTATTGCAACAGAGCACCGTCCCTCATCCTGATTGTGACCTAAATCCAACCAATGTAAATCTATTTTTCCCCTTAAATGACACTTGCGGACGTAGAGTCTTGTATAAGCATTATATAACGGACATGCCGCGATCATCATCCGATATGACGTGCTAGAGTCATGTGTCCGCTTCTGGCCAATTAAAAGGTCAGTGCGCCTCTACCTGGGAGCCTGGCGTCCTCTTCTGGGGGGCTTTTGAGTGTTTGCCACGGTGTTGTCAAGATGTAACTTTTAACGTTTGATAAGTCCCCTTTGTCTTGGGATGATTCAACAAGTTCTGGACTTATAATTGTCTGATTGTACTGTGAAAGCTTCCAACACGCCCAAATGTCTTCATCACAGTTGTATGCAGTGTTTTCCGACACCGTAAATTTTCCAAACGCCGGGCAATAATGCTAGTATATATATATATGTAATGAAATAAGATCAGATTACAGAACTATTAGAAAAAGAAATTTATTTCCGAGTGGCTAAACAGACATCTGATCTAGTTGAAAGCCAACACCCGAGTGATTCCCGGGGTTTGAGTATAGAGGTATCTGCGGTTGAAGAATTTGCTGACCAAAGATGTTTTTTGCAAGCTGCATCAGTTGTGCAGGACGATTGCCTTATTTGGGCATAGACAGTGTGGCTTGCCCAGGGATTGCTGACGCTATGAAAAATATTCCTGGGTTCTTGAAAACAGAATTTGGTAATGCCATCTTAAACATGGGAAGGGAAGAGAATTTACAGGGGATCAACTTAAATTTTATATCTTTCATATATATATATATATATATATATATATATATATATGTAATATAACCATTACATCTCGTTCTTAAATTGCAACCTGAAAAGGAAAACTAGCTCGTATTTACATGGCTGGAGCTAGACTCAGCCTGAAAGGAATTTAATCAAATTTGGAAGCGGTCGTGTCGAATAGTTTTATTAGAGCGATAGTAACATCCGTCCATCTCAGACGACAGCTCGGAGCGAAGTGTAATATCACCTTTCAACCTTACGCGCTAGAAGCGAGGTACATGTGCCTGTTATTTTGAAGTGTCAGCGGAATTTGGGGCTGGCGATGCGAACCTACGCCTTTCTCGAGACGTATACACGTGTAGAAATGCAACGTTTGCTGTTTTATGGGAAGTTCTGTTGCTATGGGTTTTTAAAGCGCTAAAGTAATGTTACTGGGGATTGGATTTAGGAAAGAGAATTTATATGATAGAATGGAGGGCCTAATATTTAATTTATTCCACACACACCCACACCCACACACACACACACACACACACATATATATATATATATATATATGTAATATAGCCATTACATCTCGTTCTTAAAATGCAACCTGAAAAGGAAAACTAGCTCGTATTTACATGGCTGGAGCTAGACTCAGCCTGAAAGGAATTTAATCAAATTTGGAAGCGGTCGTGTCGAATAGTTTTATTAGAGCGATAGTAACATCCGTCCATCTCAGACGACAGCTCGGAGCGAAGTGTAATATCACCTTTCAACCTTACGCGCTAGAAGCGAGGTACATGTGCCTGTTATTTTGAAGTGTCAGCGGAATTTGGGGCTGGCGATGCGAACCTACGCCTTTCTCGAGACGTATACACGTGTAGAAATGCAACGTTTGCTGTTTTATGGGAAGTTCTGTTGCTATGGGTTTTTAAAGCGCTAAAGTAATGTTACTGGGGATTGGATTTAGGAAAGAGAATTTATATGATAGAATGGAGGGCCTAATATTTAATTTATTCCACACACACCCACACCCACACACCCACACACACACACACACACATATATATATATATATATATATATATACATACATACACACACACAGTCTTTTCCTCCCTCACCTTTCAATCATTTGCTCTTACATAAGATGTCTGCCGTCAGACTTCAGAAGAGAAACTTCGACCTCGAATGGAAGCACACTATGATTATGGCGGGCAGGAAAACAGGAAGTGGACTCTACAGTAAAAGACGGACTGAAACTGTTCTGTGTATGATGCTTAAACGACGATGTACTTTTTTTACGACATTGCTCTTAGGACGTGCTCCACCAAGACGCAACGTTATATCAATCTCAGTGGCGTAGCAAAGGGGGGGGCAAGGGGGTCTATCATGCCCCGGGCGCCACTCGCAGAGGGGCGCCAATGTAAGATCCATATATTATATTACTATATGTTTTCGAGGTGGATGCCAATATAAGGTCTATATATTATATTACTATATGTTTTTCAGGGGAGGGCCCCAATATAAGGTCTATATATTATATTACTATATGTTTTTCGGGGAGGGCGCCAATATAAGGTATATATATTATATTACTATATTATTTTGTGGGGGGCGCCAATATAAGGTCTATATATTATATTACTATATGTTTTTAGGGGAGGACACCAACATAAGGTGTATATATTATGTTACTATATGGTTTTCGGGGGGGAGTGCCAATATAAGGTCTATATATTATGTTATTATATGTTTAACTAGGGCGCCAATATAGGGTCTATATAGTATATTACTATATGTTTTTCAGGGGGGCGCGCCACAAAGGTATCGTGCCCCGGGTGCCAGTTATGCTCGCTACGCCACTGATCAATCTGCTTTGTAAATATCTGTGACCAGAGCCGTTCCTAGGGTAGCTGCCGACCGTGTGCGGGAATAATTTTGCGCCCCCCCCCCCTCATACCGTATGGATTAATTGAAATTTCTATGAAATATTTTCACCTTAAATGAAACAACGAATTACAGAAAATATTATAAATTCAGTTTATTTTTTAATTTTACAATCTTGAATTATATGATAGAATGGAATTATATGATAGAATGGAGAATTTATATGATAGAATGGAGGGCCTAATATTTAATTTATTCCACACACACCCACACCCACACACCCACACACACACACACACACATATATATATATATATATATATACATACATACACACACACAGTCTTTTCCTCCCTCACCTTTCAATCATTTGCTCTTACATAAGATGTCTGCCGTCAGACTTCAGAAGAGAAACTTCGACCTCGAATGGAAGCACACTATGATTATGGCGGGCAGGAAAACAGGAAGTGGACTCTACAGTAAAAGACGGACTGAAACTGTTCTGTGTATGATGCTTAAACGACGATGTACTTTTTTTACGACATTGCTCTTAGGACGTGCTCCACCAAGACGCAACGTTATATCAATCTCAGTGGCGTAGCAAAGGGGGGGGCAAGGGGGTCTATCATGCCCCGGGCGCCACTCGCAGAGGGGCGCCAATGTAAGATCCATATATTATATTACTATATGTTTTCGAGGTGGATGCCAATATAAGGTCTATATATTATATTACTATATGTTTTTCAGGGGAGGGCCCCAATATAAGGTCTATATATTATATTACTATATGTTTTTCGGGGAGGGCGCCAATATAAGGTATATATATTATATTACTATATTATTTTGTGGGGGGCGCCAATATAAGGTCTATATATTATATTACTATATGTTTTTAGGGGAGGACACCAACATAAGGTGTATATATTATGTTACTATATGGTTTTCGGGGGGGAGTGCCAATATAAGGTCTATATATTATGTTATTATATGTTTAACTAGGGCGCCAATATAGGGTCTATATAGTATATTACTATATGTTTTTCAGGGGGGCGCGCCACAAAGGTATCGTGCTCCGGGTGCCAGTTATGCTCGCTACGCCACTGATCAATCTGCTTTGTAAATATCTGTGACCAGAGCCGTTCCTAGGGTAGCTGCCGACCGTGTGCGGGAATAATTTTGCGCCCCCCCCCCTCATACCGTATGGATTAATTGAAATTTCTATGAAATATTTTCACCTTAAATGAAACAACGAATTACAGAAAATATTATAAATTCAGTTTATTTTTTAATTTTACAATCTAACATAATAGTTATTAATGTATTGATATAATAACCAAACGAATACGTTATATTAAATACAATCTATTAATACATATACTTAATAAGTCCGTCAAAAAGCTTAAATAATCTTTGCTTTTCTTGCCTTTTTTAATGCAAATTCTGTTATAATATCTGATACGTCTATATCTTCCGAAATGTCCTTCCGAAAAGTATCAATGGTAAAAGTTAGAATGTAAAAGTAATGTGTAAAGTACAGTACTGTAAAATTTAATATTGTTGTGTGCTGTGTATAGCATTATAACATATTTTTTATGTGATAAAATTGTAGAATGTGAAATTGTTGAAATTTGTTAAAGGCACATTGATAGTATAAATGTAAATACAGTACAGGCTAAAAAGATAAGAGGATAATAATGTAAGATGAAAGTATAATGATATTGAGAGTGAATATGCATGTAACTGTACAGGGCCGTTCCTAGGGTAGCTGCCGCCCGTGTGCAAGAATAATTTTGCGCCCCCCCCCCTCATATCGTATGGATTTATTGAAATTTCTCTGAAATATTTTTACCTTAAATGAAACAATGAATTACAGAAAATACTATAAATTCAGTTTATTTTTAAATTTTACAACCTAACATAATAATTATTAATGCATTTATTAAATAACCAAATGAATACGTTATATTAAATACATACAACATTATTAATACATATATTTAATAAGTCAGTCCAAAAGCTTAAATAATCTTTGCTTTTCTTGCCTTTTTTAATGCAAATTCTGTTATAATATCTGATACATCTATATCTTCCGAAATGTCCTTTTCGATACTAATAATAGATAAGTCTGAAAGCCTTTCTCGTCCCATTGTTGATCTCAAGTAATTTTTCATTATTTTAAGTTTGAAAAGCATCTTTCCCCGCTTGCCACAGTCACGGGTAATGTTTAAAAATATCCGTATGGCAATCACTACATTTGAAAACAGATAGAAAAGGTTATTTGTAAATAGGTATTGAATCCCATTTAACGCGTTCATTTCAGGGGAAATATAGGGTGCAACGTTGTCAATTTCATCGCATAAATCTTCAGTTATAATATCTTTTTCCTTTTTAAATGGCTCATGTAAAATATTTTCCATAAACGCGTATAAACGGGGCGTAACGAGTATTTTCCTGCAACCTGACAAAAACCGCCCGCACCGACGCGATGCGACGGGATGATGGGTTATAACGCGTTAAAACAAAAACGAACAATGTATTTCCCAACTGGTTGCGGCGTGGAGTAGCGTTTTTAAAACCAATGTGGCTTCCAGTTAGACTTGTAAAATGCATTCTTAACTCTAAGTAGCTACCTAGCATAATGATAATATTTTTATATTGATTATTTTACTAATAAATTAGTTTTAATTTTTTTAAACCGGGCGGTTGCTTGCCGCCCGTGTGCCCCGCACCCGCGGGTTGGAACGGCCCTGTGAGTGACGTCCTTTATACATATTCAAGAATTCAAATAAACGTACTCTTTTCCACCCGTTCCTGACTCCCACCACACATATGTATGAACTAGCTGAAAACCCGTGCTTCGGAGTACATTCAAATTAAATATAACGGTCAATGTATGCAATTAATGCCAAAATAGTATATATATATATATATATATATATATATATATATATATATATATATATATATATATATATATATATATATATATATATATATATATATATATATATATATATATATAAATGCGACGGTCAATGTATACAATTGATGTAAAAATATATATACATAAAAAAATCGTAAGGGATATTTATTTTTTTTTTATAATATCCAATCGTCTGCTGCAATAGAAAGAAAAAGAATATTTTTTTGTCTATTTAGTTGTTATGCACGTGACGAGAAATTTATTTAAAGTACCAGGAAAAGAAAGCACGCGATCAGCATTTAATAAATTAAATTCTAAAAATGAATCTTTAAAAATTCACCAAAAATCAGAAAATGGAGGTAAAGGTTCGAAAAAGATGTCATTTTAAAGGAATTTTTATGAGCTTTGTCGTGATATAAATTTTATAACCCTCAAATTATTATTTTAAAGGCAAACTTAAAAAAAGTTACAAAAACAGCTTAAAAATTTAATTTTAAAAAATCCAAGAAGAATTTTTCAAAAATCTTTCTTAGTGCACCCCTACACCATAAGAAGAATCCCCATGCAAAATTTCAGCCCTTTATGTCCAGCGGTTTGGTATAATTCTGTGCGTTGTATGTCAGTGAGTCAGTTACGGAACTGTTTTGTATATATAGATGATTTCCGTGTGATGCGAGTGCCTTCGAAAACATCGAGGCTGGAGGACTACAAGATTTTGTCAATCCCCTATTTTGGACCCCCATGTGAACAGCTGAAAAGGAAGAATTGTTTCGTCTCTTTCGGGGTCGGCGGGAACACCTCCGCAAAAACGCGTTCCGTGTTCCACAGAATTTCTTCGATTTCGGACGCTGACCTACTATACGGGTCCCATCTCTCTGGTCTAGAACAGAACCTTCCATATTTGTCGAGTCAGTGTGTCGGCTCCACCTCCCACGCTTTTTCTGTGCAACGCTTCCTCCCCGTTGTTTTAAATTTATTGCATCATTTTTGAGTTCTCCCGATTTCGATACACACAATGTCCCCGCCGAGGACAATCCTCGAGGTCGCTGCAGACAGACAATGGGGGAAAAGAATACGCAAAAAGCAGGAATTCTGAAAGGGATGCGTGCGCATTCTCAAAGAGTACACGAGATCGGTTCTGCAGTTTCGTGTTGGCGTCGAAACGTTCCGGATACCTCGCTCGTACTAATGGACAGAAGTAGCACGAGGCATCAACATTCATTTCTATTATTATTTTTATATTTCATCAACGAAATAATGAACGGATAATCAAATGATTATTTTATGCCATTCAGTCATTCATTGCAGTGGCGTAGCGAGCAAAACTAGCGCCCGGGGCACGATACCTTTGTGGCTTCCCCCCCCCCCCGAAAAATATATATAATATATAGACCTTATATCGGCACGCCCCCTATAAACATATAATAACATAATATATAGACCTTATATTGGCAACCCCCCCCCCCGAAAAACATATAGTAATATTATATATAGACCTTATATTGGCACCCCCCCCCCCGAAAAACATTTAGTAATATAATATACAGACCTTATACTGGCATCCCCCGAAAAACATATAGTAATATAATATACAGACCTTATACCGGCTTCCCCCCCCCCCAAAAAAAAAAAATATAGTAATATAATATATAGACATTATTATATTGGCACCCCCCCCCCGAAAAACATATAGTAATATAATATATAGATCTTATACTGGCGCCCCTCTGCGAGTGGCGCCCGGGCATGATAGACCCCCTTGCCCCCCCCCCCCTCGCTACGCCACTGATTCATTGTTATCATCAATGATGATTGTGGCCGTTCGCGAAAAGACTCGGATAAGAAGTACAAATGTACGCTTTCGGCGAAGACGGGAGATACGCGTACAAAAATAATTTCTGTCTAGTCTCGGAGCATTTTGAATCCGACTTCTCGAGGAGCCGAAAACGCAGCAACCCTCCGTGTTAAAATTGGATCACGAGGTCATTTAGACCCTCCTGTCGGGCATGAAAATTCGAGTTTTTGTTCCATTACGATCCTTCTTTTTTTCAATTCCTACTATTAGTTCACACTCTCCCTATATTTATATATCTTGTTCAAATTTTCAATCGTTAATAAAATACTTTTTATTCATCCACTCAAGTTCAAATACATTTTTTTAAACTTGTAGTGGATGACACTTGATGTTAATACAGTTTTTTCAAATATTTTAATTAATTATTTTTTTTCAAATATCTTAATTAATAATTTACTTAATTAACTTTAGTTTTATATGGGAGCCCTTTCAATAGGAAGAGACCTAGAGCGTCACTTGCTCTTGAATGGTAATTTCCCTCTTCGTACTGTCTAAACTGTAGCACTGTGGTAGCGCGCGCTCCTCCCGTCCTGTAGGTTGTGGGATCGAATCCCCAACCTGCCAATCTTTTTCTCTCTCTTCCCCCCCATCTCCTAATCTCGCACAGTCGGCAAGGTTCTGGCAGGCAATCCTTTTTTTCAATTCCTACTACAGTTGGCTCTCTGTTTAACGACGCTCTACTTAACGACGATCTCTATTTAAAGACGATATTTCCCAGTCCCGGCCCCTCCGACGTAAAAAAATTCTATTTAAAGACGACGTTGTTTCTGTTTAACGAAGAATTATTTTATATGAGTTTCTTCATCTACAATGAAAAACTGCTTTCACGTTGCTTGAATTCACAAAGAACTTATAGTGGAACTGCAAAGTACTGATTTAGAAATCAACAAAGATGACATTACCCCTGAAGAATGGAGAAGTCCTGTTGAAGATGAAGTTGTTTCAATTCAAGATTTCTACAACTGTGATGAATCTGTTTTAACAACAGATTACAGACATGTAGAACAAATTTATGAAGATATAGTAAACGAAAACACAGTATCAAACGAAGAAGCTGAAGACACGGAAAACAAGACACTGCCGCCGTCTTACACAGATGCAATTTCTGCTCTAGATGTTCTCCGACGCTATATTACATCGAATATGGAAGATGACATATTTAACATTTTAGAAAATCTGGAAAAGAGAATAACGAAAACAAGGCGAAAAAGAAAGCCATCAACACTTTTTGACTTTTTTTAAAACCTAATTTATTGTATTCTTTGTACTCTTCTTTCAGTGTAATTTAAAATAACTTTTTGCGAATAAAATAATAATAATAATAATAACATTTATAAACACGCCCATATATTAAGAAATATATTGACAGTCCTAAGCCTGTAAAGTGTGAAGGAAAATGTTGTTTTTTCACAAATTCTGTTTAAGGACGATCTCTACTTAAGCACGATTTTTCACGGTCCATTGCAAGTCGTTAAACAGAGAGCCAACTGTATTAGTTCACACTCAAATTTTTCTTTGTTGACCTAAGTAGGAATTAGACTTTAAATTTTTTTTTTCATATTACTTATTTTTTAAAGAATAAAAATAAACTAGACTCCACTCCCAGTCTAAAAAATGTGTTCTTTCGGCGAGAGAGTATTGAAACGAATCTCCGTCCAAAGGCGAAATCATAATTACGGTTTCATTCGCGCCTCGCACCTTGAGGTCTTTTCCATTTTTGGAAGCAGGTGGGATTCCTCCCTTTCGCCGGGTCAAAGGTCGGGAGAGTAGTTTGAGCTGGCGCGCTGCCACGGCGAAAGGCGAGCCGCGCACCACTTTGTCCATTTCCGAAAAACCCCAGCGACGCGGACCTCTTACCCGGTGGCGGACAGTGGCGTAGCAAAGGGGGGGGGGGGCAAGGGGCTCTATCATGCCCCGAACGCCATTCGCAGAGGGGCGCCAATGTAAGATCTATATATTATACTAGCTGTACCCGTCCCGGCGTTGCTCGGGTAATGTAATTACCAATTTTTTAGTAGCCTTAACCCTTTGTTAATGGGCGTCGCTGTCATCCTTTTCCTCACCACGATACTTTATTTTACCCATATAAATTTAATCCTTTCTGGCACATTTTGGCAAAATTTTTGACATAGGATTACTTAAAACTTTCCACAACAGTCAGCGAGACGAAAAACGTATTAAGATGTTTATTGTGCTGAAATTCTTTGAAATCTTCATAGATTTTTTCCACAAACACACCAAAAATTATATGATATTAACTAAGTGTTGGGTAAAAAAATTACGGCATTGCTAAATGCGATTTTTTAATCGATTATCACTGCAACAGTAATCGATTTCCTTTAACCACCCAATCCCTCATAGAAAACAAACGAACCAACACATCACGTGCTTGACGTCGAAAAAGAAACGCCTATTTTCACCCGCTTTACCTTCGTCCGGAAATGAAGAACGAAATCTCCAAAATGAGATTTCTCGTAAGAGTTTCCGAATCATAAAATAAATTATTAAAAAATAACTACAATTTGTAAATTAATTTTGGTTCTGGCTTTCGAAACTGTGATGTCTAGGGTCTCTGAGATAAAAATTTCGTAAAAATGTAACAACATTTACGTATCGATTCGACAATTTGGAAAAAAGGGTCGCGGCCAAAATCGCGTTTTTTCCCGAAAACCGGGTGCGTACAGGCGATCGAAAAAAAAATCACAATTAATCGATAAATTAAGACAGACAATTTAATTGTGATTTCCGTATAGTATCATCTTTCCCGTATAGGCTCATCCGAAAAAAACAATCCTTCGACGGATACGTTAGGATTTACGGATCTTTTACTCGTCCGGGAGCTCCAAATCGCGACTAAATATTTAATTACGGAAAATCTAATTAAAAAATCGAAAAAAGGGCTTCGAGGTGCATAATGTGACCTTGGGGGGCATCTTCGTGTCGAATCTCAAGACTGTCCGACCTGCCGTCTTTGCGCCGTGCCGCGAGCAGACAAAAACTCGGTCACACACACACAGACTTTGCCTTTTATATATAAAGATTACTATATGTTTTCGAGGGGGATGCCAATATAAGGTCTATATATTATATTACTATATGTTTTTCAGGGGAGGACACCAATATAAGGTCTATATATTATATTACTATATGTTTTTTGGGGAGGGTGCCAATATAAGGTCTGTATATTATATTACTGTATTTTTTTTTTTTGGGGGGGGGGGGGGGGGGCGTGCCAATATAAGGTCTATATATTATATTACTATATGTTTTTCAGGGGAGGACACCAATATAAGGTCTATATATTATATTACTATATGTTTTTTGGGGAGGGTGCCAATATAAGGTTTGTATATTATATTACTATATTTTTTTGGGGGGGGGTGCCAATATAAGGTCTATATATTATATTACTATATGTTTTTCAGGAGAGGACACCAATATAAGGTCTATATATTATATTACTATATGTTTTTTGGGGAGGGTGACAATATAAGGTCTGTATATTATATTACTATATTTTTTTTTGGGGGGGGTGCCAATATAAGGTCTATATATTATATTACTATATGTTTTTCGGGGAGGGCACCAACGTAAGGTCTATATATTATGTTACTATATGCTTTTCGGGGGGGGGGTGCCAATATAAGGTCTATATATTATGTTATTATATGTTTATCGGGGGGTCCCAATATAGGGTCTATATATTATATTACTATATGTTTTTCGGGGGGGGGGCGCCACAAAGGTATCGTGCCCGGGCGCCAGTTATGCTCGCTACGCCACTAGTGGCGGATTGGGGAGTTTCGCGGCAGTACGCCAAATTCATCTTGCAGGAGGGGCTCCGATTCATTTGAAGGCAATAAGAAAGATTTTAAAAAATCACACGGTAAAATATTGTTTTTATTGACGCTAATGGATATTACCTCTCCGGCGGAACTGGGCGACATCCGACGACAGGAAAAGACTGTCTCGAACACTGCCGGGTGCTCGCCATTCGAACACACCTGGAAATCCGATTGGCAGGAAAAGACGAACAGTTAACGTTCCGAGAAATCGAATGTCGCGGAGGTTTAATAACGAAATCGTCGCACAGTGTTGCCAACCTCTGCAAAGCGCCATCTCGAAATCCCCCTGTTTCCCCCCTAACAACAACTTGAGATCCCCCTAGACCTTCCTAAAAGAAATTATGGTTCCAAACAGGCATCCTGTTTGAGAGATAAATTGAAATAAATAGAAAATACACACTCACATAATGAAATGGAGGTTTATTTACATTTGACATATGTATGGAACTTATAATCTAATTTTAAAAAAAAACGCGTCTCGAGTGTACAAAATATTATAAAATGTCCCCCCCCCCCCACAAAATGCCCTTAAAAAATGTGGCCCCTAAAAACACCCCTTTCCGTCTAATTTACCCCCAAATTTAGGGGGAAAACCCCCAAGTTGGCAACACTGTCGTCGCAACTCGATTGCCGTTCATACGGCGGTGGTGTCGAGACTGTTTTGCGCCGCAAGAGGCATCGCGAACGGGCTGAGATGACCCGCGTTCTCTTTTTCATCTCGGACTCGCATTCTGGGGCGAGTGCCCGTCTGACTACTTGACCGGGGGAAAACAACGAATCGCATTCCGAGACCCGAAGAAGGTGACGTCACATCCGCGGGCGACCGAACACGCTGCGTTAGTTTCACCCAGGGGAAGTAGACGTCCACTCCAGTACTTTTTGCGGTTCATCCAAACGATGATCAGTCATTCGCTCTGCTCCTCGGGCATATTCTCTGTTCACGATTTCTGTCATTTTTTACCATGTTTTTATTAACTTGCTTTCTTGTTTGTGAGTTTGTGGGTGTGTTTATCTGGTACAAATCTTGCAATCGATTTTTAACTCACTTCTCGACTAGCTAGACATTTGAAACTTTTAGAATAGCTCAGAACACGATGACAATACATTATTTTGATACTTTTAGCCATCTTTATTCCATATTTTAAAATCCATTATGAAGGCGGGTCGAGATCACCTTAATCCACAAAGATTTCGAGAAGTCGAGTAAATTTCAAGTAAAACAGTTCAAACATAAATGAAGAATTCGAGGTGGGAGAGCTTAAAATTACTTATTTATTTACAACTATTTACAAATAGAACTAAATTCAAGAGCAGCGAGTTGCTCATTATCAGGTGAGAGTCGAATGTCCGAGTGACAAACTCTAGGACGTTACAAAATTTCTTCTCTCGCGCGCAAAGCGCCCTCTATATGGGTGGGTCCAAACATTCCACCCCCCGCGATGAACAGTGGTTCATAAATCTAGTACTACAATGGAATCACTATAATGAAATATAACATTAGTATGCATGAAAAATTAAAATATATGTGAAATAAGAACTGGAACAATATACTAAATATTAAACAATGTATTATCACTAATTACTGAGTAAATAAAAGAAATAAACTGATGTATATGCATATTAAACAAACTTAACTTTCAAATAAAGGTTAAATATGAAAAATGAATAATCATGTTATTGACAAGAAAAAAGTAATATGGAAAGTTTATGAATAGGTCTCTTTAGTTCTCCATTAGCAGTTTTCAATCGTACTACTCGTACATTACCGTCTTTACCAGGATGCAGTTCGAGAGTCCTTGCAAGAGGCCATTTCAATGGTGGTAGATTATCATCTTTGATCAGCACAAGATCTCCAACAGCTAAATTTGCTTAGTGCACCACTTTGTACGCTGCTGTAACTGAGTGAGATAGTCTGATGACCACCTTTTCCAAAAACTTTGGAAAATTTGTTGAGTGAGCTTCCATCGTTCGGGTGGAGTTAATTTTGTGAAAGTCAAGTCTGGTTCAGGAATTGAATTCATCGAAGTCCCGATGATGAAATGTCCAGGAGTTAATGCTGTTAAATCATGAGGCTCATTTGATACAGGAACTAGAGGTCTTGAATTTAAGCACCCTTCAATTTGCGTTATCAAAGTGAAGAATTTTTCAAAGGTAAGAATTTGCGATCCAACAGTTCTTTTCAGATGGTTTTTCATTTGTTTAATCGCGGCCTCCCACAGACCTCCGAAGTGAGGTGCAGAGGGTGGATTAAAGTTCCATTTAATATTCTCTTCTGCAATGTAGGCATGAAACCTCTCATCAGCCAAAACTTGTGATAGCATTCTTTTTAATTCCTTGTCAGCTCCTACAAAATTTGTTCCTCTGTCAGAAAATAGTTCCAGAGGTTTGCCACGACGAGCTATAAATCTTTTCAGCGAGGCTAAGAAGGCTTCTGAAGATAAATCGCTAACTACTTCCAAGTGAACAGCCTTTGTGGACATACATATGTAAAGGCAAACATAAATTTTATAAGGTCTAATACCTCGTCCTTTACGAGTCTTGATCATGAATGGACCGGCGAAGTCCAGTCCGACGTGTGAAAAAATCTTGTTGGGCTTCACTCGAGCAGGAGGTAAATGTCCCATGATTTGCGTCGCTAAATTTGCCCTGGTTCTGAAACACTTCATGCATTTCCAAACAATTCTTCTAGCAACTTCGCGGATGCTAACAATCCAGAATTTTTGTCTTATCGAGAGAAATAGTCAGTTGGATTCCACTGTGCAAATATTTTTCGTGGTAATGTTTAATGATTAATTCTGTCACGTGATGTGTTTTGGGAAGTATAATTTGATGTTTTTTATCGTCTGAAATATTAGCATTCCTGAGTCTTCCCCCAACCCGCAATAAATCTTTATCATCAAGAAATGAATTTAAGTTAGCTATTTTGATGTTGGGACTTAATATCTTGTCTCTTTTCAAATTCCGAATTTCATCCTTAAACTCTAACTTTTGCACAATTTTCATTATGACATCGGCTGCATCATTTAACTCCTTACTTGTCAAGAAACCTGTTGTTTTTACTGATGGGAATTTACAGTTTTGCACAAATCGAAGAATCCAAGCTACAACACGATTTAGCTTAATCCATGATGAAAATTTAGATAATATTTCTGGTTCATGATGGTCATCTGTGACAGTGCATATCACAGTCTTTCTTCTTTCTGGAATAATTTCCTCCTCCAAAAGAGGAGTTTCTTGTTCGGATGGCATTTCTTCGGTTGCCAAGTTAGGGCCATTCCACCATAACATATTCCGTTTTAGTGCATGGGCAGAACATCCACGAGACAGGACATCTGCAGGATTCTCCGATCCTTTACAATGTTTCCAAGCAAAAGGTTCGATAATGTCTTGAATTTCCCGCACTCGATTCGCAACGAACGGCTTCCAAGCATCCCTTTATCCAATGTAGGACTATTTTCGAATCGCTAAAACACTTGATGTTATTATTAGGGATTTTAAATAAAGCTTTCAGGTAACGGGCTATTCTCGCAGCAACAACTGCACCTAAAAGTTCCAAGCGTGGCAACGTGATTTTCTTGAGGGGTGCCACTCTGCTCTTGGCCATGACGAATGAAGTGGAGCGGCTCGTAGGGTCTCGAAAATAGGCTACAGCTCCATAACCCTTTAGGCTAGCGTCGGAAAATACTAAGAGCTCAATTTTGTCAAAATTTACTTTATGTTCAAAATATCTTCTACAAATATTCAAATTTTCTAATTCATTAATCTCTTCGAACCATTTTAGAAATCTTTCCGATAAATTTTGTGGTAACTGTTCGTCCCAGTCAATGGCTTGCTGCCACATTTCTTGCAATAAGCATTTAACTCGCATTACGAAGGGCGAGATGTAACCAACAGGATCGTAAATCTTTGCAACAGTTTGCAAAACGTGACGTTTTGTAATGCAGGAATTTGACATTTCTGAAGCTGGTTTCAAGTCTAAGGATAGTGTATCGTGATTGTTGTTCCAAATGATTCCTAAGATTTTAGATGGGTTTTCCGAATTTTCTTCAATAATTGTCCCTTCTCCTTCCATAACTTTCTTAGGCCAGGGGCGTCCGAACTCGCTCCATGATGCAAGTCGTCAACGTATAAAGATGAGTTTAACATCTCGTAGCATGAGGGTTACTTTCTGAATATTTTTAATGTGAAATTTTATCGTAGCAGCTAATATGAAGGGAGAAGAATTGACCCCGAAAGGTAAGCGGTTCATGTGCATAATTTTGAATGAATCAGGATCATTATTTCGGAACCAAAGAAATTTTAAGAATTTACGATCTTCCTCGGCAATGCTAATCATTAAGAAGGCCTTTTCAATATCGGCCGAAAATGCGATTTCATATTTTCGAAATTTTAAGATTACGTCTAATAATTTAGGATTTAAATTGGGGCCAGACAATAACAATTTATTTAGTGATTTTGAATTTTTTTCTTTGGACGAAGCATCAAAGACTATTCTTACGCGCGTAGTAATTTTATTTGGTCGGATAATGGCTGTATGAGGCATGAAATATCCGGAATCGACATTTTCGTTTTTATCTTCCTCAACTATCCTATTTTCTTCTTGATGTTTAATAATACTCTGATATTCCTGACAAATCTCCTTATCCTTACTTAATGTATCCTTTAAAATATCAAAACGTCTTAGCTGTTGCGAAATTGCTGTCTAGTTGTGATTTATCGTCTTCAAACAAAAGTTTAGTTTCATATCTTCCATCAACAAATTTTAAATTATCATTAAAATATTGCAAAGCATTTAAGTCTCTTTGAGAAAAACATTCATTTTGATCTCCAATAATTCCAAGCGATTCTAGCTTCCAAAAGGAACTGATGTCAAAATTTTCCTTTTGTACGGACATGAAAAAGGAATGCAGTTCGGTGGTTTTCTCAGCTGAGTAATTTAATTTACCCATTGCGGCAACACACGAGCGTACTCCATGGTCACCCGCAAACAGCATCGGGACATTAACGGCAACCGCCGGCGACGCTGACCAATAGGAAGCAAGCCCGCGCTCAGTGCACTATCCAAGAGACTCTGTCATACACTCTCCCGCTAGCTCCCACCTGTGTTGGAGAGCTGTTTGTCTCGGTTCGATACGAGCATTTTAGCTCGCTGTTGTTAATAAATATCTGTTATATTAATGGGTGTCGAGCGTGCCTCATTCCAACCTTTTGTAGGTTTTTCAAGAAGGTATAAATCGGTGTGGCCGTCGAAATAGCGACTCCGGTCAAAACACCGAACCATACACGCATAACGCATATCACATATATATTGTTGACACTGCGTATAGATCGTTATTTATTTTTTGAATGTTTATCGGCTTAGTATGCACTTCGTAGTAAACGTCCGCCCCTAATAAAATACAAATAGGCGCCATAGGCGATTTGTTTTCGTCAACGAAATCTGAAATCAGCAACTGCTTGTTTATTCCCAGTTCAATTAATTGCTGAGTAGAGATAGATTTAACACTCGCTTGAGTTTTGAGATCTGTTGCAATTACTTCCCCTTTCACGGAGAGTTCAGAGTCAAAGCGGCTTGTGAGTTTCACACTATATACTTCAAATATTTGCTGCGCTGGCTTTTTCGCACCAAAAGAATTTAAACTCAATTTTTCTTTACGAATAAGAGGAAGTTTCAATTCCCGTGCTAGCGATTTAGAAATGAAAGATCGTTCGCTACCTGAGTCAAGAAGAATTCTAACCCGTTTAGATTTTATATCAGATTCTGCAATAGCACAACAAGTTTTTTAAAAAATACTTTGATTAATTTCTACCGAATTGCACTGTGATATCGAACTTAGAGTTTGAGTGTCGGGATTCGCGCATTTGGGTACTTCAGGGGGCTTGGCATCTGGAATTTCGGTTCTGGTTCTGGCGTTACAAAACAATTTACTGTGCTGAAAACTATTACAAATAGCACATGGAGGTATTTTTGCTTTACAATCGGAAATAAGATGTGATTTCAAGTAACATCTATAGCAGCAACCTCGTTTCTTTAGAATTTGTCGTTTTTGTATATCAGGAACGAGTTCACAAAAATGGGATTTATGTTCGTTTGACCAACAAAAAACGCAGCAAGGTTTGGTCATGGTGTTTAATACGTGAGCAGATTTAAATATCTTTTTAGTACGAAAGTTTCTGTTTGGATTTATGCGACTATTTTTATATACAGGTTCAGGATTCATATTACAGTTCGAGTTCATTAGCATCACGGTTTCCCTGAATTGCACTTCTGTTTTCAAAAACTGGATAAGTTCAGATATATCAATTTCTTCCCTATTTTTGCGTTGTCTGCTAAATTCTAGCGCTACATCATTAGGGAGTAGTTTTAATAAAATCGGATACAATAAATGACCGTAAGAGCCAGAAGCAACTCCTAACGACTCCAAACTTCTTATTTGGATTCCAAGCTCATCGTAAAATTTTGGGAATTTTTTTATGTTGGAGAAATTTCGCAAGGGCTCTAAATTTAACAATTTAATCATTAATGAATTAATGACGACGTCTCTTCTTCCAAATCTGGATTCTAGTAATTTTACTGCAGAATCATAATTTTCATTTGTTAAAGAAAATCCGCTAACACTTTTTAAGGCAGTTCCACCGAGAAACGTTTTTAGATAATCAAACTTGTCTATTTTCGATAATTTCGTGTTATTGTGGATTGCACTTTCGAATTGTTGCCAAAATTCTAGCCAATGGCTTGAGTCACCGAAAAATTTGTCTATAGTAAGCCTAGGCAACTTAACGACATTTGAATCAAAACTCTGAGAATTTCCCGATACATCGCTATTGGTCAGATCGCTATTATTGTTTATACCAGATGTATTAACTTCATTCGAAGCAATTTCTTTATTCGATAATGCACTTAATTTGTTTTTTAGCTTTCTTTTAAAAGCAATAATTTTAATCTTATATTCATCACAAGAAAGTATTTCTGTTTCGATTTCTTTAACTGTCAAATATTGTTCAATTTCTCTATCAATACACTTCAATTCTTTTGATTTTTCCTCTAATTCATCATACAAGGTTTCGATATCAGTTTTATCAATATCTTCTGCTAATTTAGCAGGAATAGAAATTAACAGTCTAGTTGTTAAGTTCCTCAAAACGGAACGCTTCTTCTTAATTATTTCTAACTTTTCAGCCATTTCGAGTAAATTAGAAACTTCAATAAATTGTCAAAGAATATTTAAATATCTCTCACCTGAATCATCTAAAGTTCTACTGATCTCGGGGTTCGTGCAACAATGAAGGCGGGTCGAGATCACCTTAATCCACAAAGATTTCGAGAAGTCGAGTAAATTTCAAGTAAAACAGTTCAAACATAAATGAAGAATCCGAGGTGGGAGAGCTTAAAATTACTTATTTATTTACAACTATTTACAAATAGAACTAAATTCAAAGGCAGCGAGTTGCTCATTATTAGGTGAGAGTCGAATGTCCGAGTGACAAACTCTAGGACGTTACAAAATTTCTTCTCTCGCGGGCAAAGCGCCCTCTATATGGGTGGGTCCAAACACATTATGTAAAAATTCGAGTAGCGTCTGGAGCCAAAAGTAACTGCGCTACAGGCGCTATCTATTAACGTAATAGTGAACCAAGCATATTACATTTTCATTACAATGGGATAATTTTTATTTATGTCCACATGCTATTTGCGATATTTTCTCTGCAAAATTCATTGATTTTTTTCCTTCAAATTATAGATTATAATTTATAATTTTGAAATCCATAATTAACTATGAAAGATGCGAATTCGTTTGCAACTCATGAAGAAGCTGCATGTAAATTGCATTTCTTTTTTTTTAATAGAAAATTTAAAAACATGGTATATAAAAAGTCTTTTTATCTTGTAATTATTCTCCCCTCCTCTGTCCTCGCGTGGAAGAAACCCGCTGACCACCCCTATCCTACAGCTCGAATTGGCGAGCATGGGCCGGGTTTTTGCGGAGGCTTTCCCATGCAAATCGTGGATTTCAGTAGTCGTTCGGGCTAGACTGAGATGCGAGCAAAGTATTTTTATGGGTACGGGGGTTGGTTGATTTCCACACTATCACGGTGATTTATGAGGGTTTATCTATGTAACGACACCTAAACAAAATAAGTCGTGGAGCAGAACTCTATATATAGAGAGAGGGCACAGGCGCAGTGCGTCCAAAGAACTTGATTGAGATGCAGTATCGTGGATGAGCAGTAGTGCCCACACGGGTACACAGAGAGAGGACAAGACAACACCCGGGACGGAAGACTTGTTCGAACGGAAAACGCTCCCTTTTAAGGGTACAGTAGACCTTCAAACCTAACTTTTTTTGTTTTGAATAGATTTGCTTGAAATTTGAATATGTGATTAGTACCATAGATATGTAAAAGTGGTTAAAATTTAATGATGAAATATTAATAATTTATGAATTATGAATTATTAATTATGTCAAAATTTGGCCTAATTAAAAATGTTCCACGCGCCTTTCTTTTGCATATAATATGGTAATTTTTATTTAGAGGCTACCTTATAGAACTAACAATGAAACTTATTGCTTATTTTAAGCATTCATTAAAAATATAAAGAGAAAAAAATAATAATAGTGAAAACACCCTTTTTATTGCGCAAAATACCTATAAATCATCTTTTGAAGTACAAAATTTAGAAATTCTGAGCTACGAAGCATAATTTTTTTCAATACGATTTATTTGATATACAGTTAAGTATATAAAACTTAAATTTCAAAGCAATACGATAATTAGAACTGCGCATGGAGCAGTTTGAATATTCGTATGACACGAAATTTTTTATTTTGAGGAAAACACATTTAGAGTTATTGCTATTAGTAACCACATAATATATAAATTAAATACAAATGCCTATAATTAGGAAAGTAATCACAGAAATTAAAAATTACTTTTGCAACACATTCCTACTCGTCCGTAGTTTCACAATTCAATAAAATAAAAAAAAATCGAATTTTTGGACAAATTTCACAATTTTGAAAGTCCACTACCTTAAGGGGTCATACGAATGTAAAACCGTAAAAAAAAAATCAATTTTTTGAAAAAAATATTTATGAAAGATTAACTTTTTCTGAGTATTTTAAGACAATCCGCTTGAAAAAATTCCCATAATTACGGAAATTATGAATAAAAACATGTCAGATGTTTAATGTAAACAGATTTAAAGCAGTACTTCGGAGGGATTTATCTCAAAATGTGTTTTTTTTCACATAACTCACTTGTTATCTCTAGAACTATTTCGTATTTTTGCATGAAATTTTCACAGATAGCACATATTATCATTTGCTTGAAACTGAACCTAAATTCGTTCATAGATCTCTAGAGAATGCATTTTTCATGCATAGATAAAATTCAATTTATTAAGAAAAAATGCAATTTTTTCAGTTTCATAGTAAAAATAGAAATATACCTTAAATATATACAAATTTAGCTTCAAATTAAACTTTAGTTTCTGCAGTATTTGTTAAAAGCAAAAATTTTGTCTTAAACTCAATTTTTTTGGGAGTATTTATGTGCGTTAGCTTTGATATCACTTTTGTCCAAAGCAAACTGCTTATTATTTATGATTATCTAACAAAAATTATTTTTAACTATCAAAAAAGAAACAGGTATATATTCATAAATAAAACATTTTTCTATTAACACAAAAAAAATTAAGATTTTAAATATTATACTTTTCAAGGTATAGAATGTCGAATGTGACACAATTTTTATAATTTTTCGAATTTTAGCAGTCGTATGACCCCTTAAGCGTATATAAAATGGATATTTCCCCGTTTGACCACCAGGATTAGAACTTTCTTATTCATGGGTTAGAATAATCACGCGTGATTTTCAAGTGTTTGCAACCGAGTGGGAGGGGGGAGGGGGGGTCGGCAGCCTGTGAGTGGATAATGGGTTGTAAGCAGACCTTTATTGACGGTGCGAGCGGCTCGGTTTCTTTACAATCTATGTTATTGAGTTGTGTACATTGATTACAGGGTTGCGGGATGTAGTAGAGTGCGTGTGAAAAACACCGGCAAGTGCTGTAAGAGTTAGTATAGTTTATCCAATGCGTTATTCCTAGGTTCCGTCAGTGGCGTAGCAAAGGGGGGGCAAGGGGGTCTATCATGCCCCGGGCGCCACTCGCAGAGGTGCGCCACTGTAAGATCCATATATTATATTACTATACGTTTTCGAGGTGGATGCCAATATAAGGTCTATATATTATATTACTATATGTTTTTCAGGGGAGGGCCCCAATATAAGGTCTATATATTATATTACTATATGTTTTTCGGGGAGGGCGCCAATATAAGGTATATATATTATATTACTATATTATTTTGTGGGGGGGGGCGCCAATATAAGGTCTATATATTATATTACTATATGTTTTTAGGGGAGGGCACCAACATAAGGTCTATATATTATGTTTCTATATGCTTTTCGGGGGGGGGGGAGTGCCAATATAAGGTCTATATATTATGTTATTATATGTTTATCGAGGGCGCCAATATAGGGTCTATATATTATATTACTATATGTTTTACAGGAGGGGGGGCGCCACAAAGGTATCGTGCCCCGGGCGCCAGTTATGCTCGCTACGCCACTGGGTTCCATTTTGGAGCCTATAGAAGAGAGCCTTCGCACGGGTTGCCACTTTAAGGGGACAAGTGACTTTCAACCTTTGTTTTTCAAATATTCAATATTTTACTCTATATACCACATAAGTATCTATATATATATATAAAACGCGTAGGTATGCGGCACAAAAATCGACGATATTTCTAGACTCCGAATATTTCTACATTCCTTACATATGTTACTTTCAGCTGAGTTGTTTTGCAAAAGAAAATATAAAACTAAAAGTGACCATGCTGGTCGCGCAGCGGCTAGTTATTAATATTATTTTTAACTACATTAAAGTAAATTAGAATTCACAAATAAGTATTTTGTGGATAAAAAAGCCATATTTTTCAAAAAATTCTTCAAAAATGCTGGAATTTTTAAAAATTCTCCATGCGCATTCCTTTTCTTCTAATTTCTTCCAAATTTCTCAGGATTGTTAATTGAGGTGTTTGTCACAAAACTGTGCAAAGTTCTTTCAAACCACAAATATTTTTCAAATTTATAGACCATGAAATAAAGAAAATTTAAAAAATAACAGGCAGTATTAAAAAAAAAATTATCTAAGACTTTAGATTCATACAAAAAATTCCATGCACAATTATGTTTATATATGTATATATATATAGTAAACTTATATTTAAGAATTTAAAGCTTTTAAATCATATGAAATGCGCAAGGAGCATTTTGAAAAATATTAGCATTTTTGAAAAAATATTTGAAAAACAGGCATCATTCTGCCAAAAAATTCTTATTTTGAATTCTAGAGATCTTCAATGTAGTAAAAAAGAATATTAATTACTCTCGATCTGTATATAGAGTTAAAAATTGCAAATTAAAAAATCGAGGTTCAAAGTCCCTTGCCCCCTTAAAGCGTGACGTAGTTAGGGTAGTCCGACCAACACCTCCTATAGAAGTTATTGTAGGAAACAAAATGAGAATCTGTTAAAAGATAAACAATTATTAAAGCAAAAAAATGCTGAAAATAAAAAAAGAAAACTGCAAACATTACAGTGACTTAAAATCCATTGTTTTATGTATCTGTATAAATTTTAATAAAATAAATTTGTTTTACTTATGTGTTGTTTTATTATAGAATACAAATTAAAATAGTTACAGAAATGAAAAACAGCCAATAATATTTAAACTAATGCAATTCAATCAACTGCAATTTTTTAATTTATTTTATCTATGAATTAAAATTTGTTTTTATTTAGAATAATTTTATTAGGTATGAAAATCAAAGCAATAGTTGGAACATAAAAAAAAAACACTATGCAAGAAAAACATGTATGAAATTTCATTCATAAAGATTATAGGTCTGGTCTTTAACTTTTTTAATGTCATTAAAGATATCAACTAGTTTTTCCAAATGCCTTTCTATTCACTTATTAATGTAGCTTCCTAGGGCGTAAAAGATTAAACCCGTAACACTAAAGACGGAGTCGAGGATCGGACTACCCAACTGACGTCACGATTTGAGTGCGGACGTGGAGTTGTGTCTTCCCGTTCGAACATACCAGGGTGGAGGGCCCATCGCAACGTTTGCGCTCATCCTTGTCTGGACGCTCCTCCCTGGGGAGAGGCGCTGGCAGGTGTTATTGTGCCTTTTGTTCTCTGCACGCGAGATCGAATGCCTGGGGCGACACGGAAACGTGAGGGACCGTTGGCTTCAACGTACACGATAATTCCAACAGTTTCGTTCGCCTGCAAAAACAAAACAAAAACGATTCTATTATGTCGTTGGCGATGTAACGGGCTCGGCAAGAACGAAATATATTTGCGTCCGGTCTCGGAAGATACCTTTCTCAAAAAATAAATAAATTGAACATAAATACAGTGGAATCTCGATCTACCGTTTTCGAAGGGACTGACTGAACGGGATGCGGGAACATACAAAAAAAGTATTAACATACCATATAGTTTGATATCCCTAAAATATATTTACTCACATACATAAATGGATACATACCCGTAGTGTAACTGAAGATAAAATTACAAAGTTGTACTGAAATCCAAGATAATAATAATAATAAAAGAAATACACGTAGATACACAGGAATTTTGATTCAAATAAAAATACTTAATCTTCGTTTTATTTTTTTTTTTGGCAGTTTTCTCTCCACAAGTAAACAATATTTTTTCTGCGTTGCACATTGCATTCTTTTCGGTATCGGTTATTGTGTGAAAGTATAAAGAAGCGGCAGCCGTGAATAGTTTGTAACTAGAGCCATTCAATTTCATTGGATGGGGTCCGACATAAGACCACCAGGAAGTTCTGCTTCCGGGTGAAACCCTCATCGGCCAGTGTAGAACTGCAACAATCAGAAACTTCTCACACCCTTGACCAAACACCAGGGCATCTCCATCCCGAGTCCAACAGAAAAGCCAGAGGGCAGCAGGAACCGCTCAGGTCGGCTAACTGTGAGCCATTGCTGATAACGACAGAAATGTTGAATAGTAGGAGAATTTGGTTTGTTTTGGAGTGCTACGATCAATTTTTGCTACACGAGGGCTAATTAGACCGGGACCTATTACTTAAAGCCGATTCCGAAAGGCTACAAACGTCTATGCCAAGAGTAGGATTCGAACCCACAGACTCTAGTACCGAAAGCCAGCGCCCTAGCCATTCGGCCATCTTCCGGCAAGGAGAATTTGGAATGAGGTGCCAAAAATAGGATACTCCAGGGGCTAAAGAAACCAACGACGAACAAATAATGGAAGTGGTACGATAACGCGAAACCAGGGTAAACAGGAGAGAACAAAAACACGAGATCGTGCATCTCAAATGTTCTGCTCATTATTTAATTAGAGCGTCATTCTAGCTCAATCTAGACATTTATATTTCAGGTTCAGTTATTATGAAAAAACGATCGATCCGATAAATTAATATAAAACTGCCATATTCTGAACGAATATTGCGGGAAAACGATGGATCGAGGAACGATCCTTGCGGTCTGTTTTTGCTTGTTTTCTATGGAATTTATTCGGGACTGGGTGAAAAAAACGATACATACGGGAAAACGATCGTCCGGGGAACGATCGATCGAGATTCCACTGTATAACGAAAGAGGGTGGCGAGGACCCGTTAACACTTGCGTCGAAAATTCCCGTTCATTTCCGCATGTTGCACCCAAAAGGAAAGCTTCACCGATCATTTAACAAAAAGAAATTAAACCGACGAAAATATCCGAATGGAAAATCAGCTCCTGGCAGTTTTTGGACTCCCGTGCGCCGAAACTTGATTTTCGGCCACCGGTCAGGGTGTCATGGTGACTGTAGGGTCATTCATCAACTGTGGATGGCAGACCCTGTTCGACGGGTTGCCCACGGCAGACGCTTCATGGGTGCTCTTTCGTTGGCAACGCACCGAATGAAGTGTTTGGATGCCATTTCGATGGATCGGTGTCACCCGTCGACTCAAGAATCGACCAAATGATTAAAAAAAAAAAAAAAAAAATAGACAAAAAAAAGGGCTCCAGAATGCGTCGCGGCTCGAAATTTTCCGTCCAAGTTCAGTGTCCGGTATTCCGATGGAATGGCCCCGCTTCATTTTCGCTTCCAAAACCCTTTAACCCGGCCATAATTTATCTTGGCGAAAGAGAGGCACGCTATTGTTGCAATTGGGGTCACGGGCCGAAACCGGTCGAGCCTTTCGTATTTCGGAAGGTGACGCGATCGGAAGAGCATTTCTGCGAACCGGCTGCAACATTGGAAAGTGTTTCAAACGCCATACAAGGAATGCCTCCCTCAGCCGGTGAGGTTGGGCTGCTTTTTAAATCACGCCACACGCAGACGATCTCTCTCTCACAAAACTTACCGTATTTTTTTTTTTTAAAATCTTAGGGTCCGAAGGAAACCTTAAAATGAAATGAATATTTCATTATATATATATATACTAATATATAAAGAGAGCGGATTTTTTATGTGAAGGGTAATCTCTGGAATCACTGCACCTATATGAAAAATTCTTTCATTATTTGAAAGGTACATTATTCCAGATGGACATAGGCTATATATTATGTATATCTGATCAGTAGAAAGAAAGTTAGGGGCCTAAATGTTGAGCTGATGCTTCACCTTTGCAACTTTTCCTTTGTCAACCATAGTCAAGTAACCATTCCAACACTTCAAACGATATTTTATTATCAGTAAAACATTTGACATTTGAATTTTCTTTGTCGACCATAGTCAAGTAACCATAGTAATACATCAAACTACATTTTCATTTATTATCAGTAAAACATTTAATATTTTAAAGATTCAAGTGGAGGAGGTATTGATAAATACAAAAAGAATTTTTGAAATTGGCAACGTCTAAGGGTTTATTGAAGAAAATTACATTTGGAACTACGCTTTTTATTGGACATTTAAGGTTAAAAAGATTTACAATTTATCAACTATCAACTGGAAATTTATTGGTATAATATTACAGAATTTAATTTAACTTATAAACTTTATGTTTTTGAATTTATGTACAATTTTATGTACACTTTGCGTAAATCTAACTTAAATTATTGAACTTTATTCAAAAATCAGTGTGTGTCATTGAAACTGTGAAATTTATTGATTATTTCGAATAGACCTATGTTTGTTCCTTTATAGGTGAAAAAGTATTGCTTCAATTGAGCTGAAATTTTGTATAGATATAGTTGATAGTTCAGCTTAAAACATAGGCATATTATCTTTTGAAAATCGGGCCCCGGAGTGTTTTTAATTAATGTTTTAATGATTTTGCCCCTAAAAGTTGCTTATTTCGACAGCTTCCGCGGCTGTCCTCGGTGACAGCGAGACTAAGGCTCGGTGCACACGAGCGATCCGGTGCCGGTGTGAAATCGCATCGGTGCCGCAGGCTTCAATTCACACGAGAGGCGATCTCGTTGCGGTTTTGGCTGTTCTGTGAAATTCACGTGACAGACAGATGGTGTACATGAGCGACGAGGTGTAACATTGAGGACACGAGAGTTGGAAGCGTACTCAAGAAAAAGAGTTGTGTTTTCGTACTTTATTTATAAGTATTTAAAATACAGAAAAAGAAATTATTGGGTCCACCCACTGGTGAGTTAGAGGATGTTAAAAGGGACATCTTCCTTATTATATGAAGACTTGTGTCATGACGAAGCAAAGTTTTTTAATTACTTCCGAATGAGCAAACACTCTTTTGAAGAAGTGGTTCATTATACTTCAACTACAAACATTATTTTTCTGTGGTGTTATTAGCAGTTGCTGATTCACAATATAACTTTTTGTATGTAGATATTGGCTCCTATGGCAAAGATTCGGATAGTTTAATTTTCCAAAATAGCTCTTTCAATAAAAAATTAGAAAGCGGAGGCGTGAAAATACTAACAGGTAAACCCCTGCCTGGGATGGATCACCCAGTCCTGCCCTACGTGTTTTTTTGTTGGAGATGAAGCATTTTCCTTGTTAAGAAATGTTTTGAGACCGTACAGCGGTAAATTTTTGTTCCAAAAAAAAAAAAAGAAATAAATAAAAAAAAAAAAAGAAATTTTTTTAAATTAATTAACTACCGACTATCTCGAGCTCGAAGATATGTCGAATGTTCGTTTGGAATTTTGAGCAACAAATGGCGAATACTACATAGGCCTCTAAACGTGAAACCTGATTTTGCTATAAGCATCATCAAAACGTGTTGTGCCCTTCATAATTATGTTCTCAAAAGAGATGGATATAAATTTGAAGATACATTATGTATCGAAGGATTTTATGACAGCGGCCAAAATCAAGGATCCCATCAAAATCAAGGAGAGATCAATTTAAATCAGATCAGAAATACATGGGCGGACTATTTCATTAGTGATGTCGGAAAATTGCCATGGCAAAATGACTGCATTTAACAATAAATGTGAATGGAAAATGCGATATTTAAAAATAACAATAAATATTTAAAAATTTAATAGATGGAAATTAATAAAAGTTTAATAAATCAAAAAATATGTTTAATTTTTACTTTCTAGCATATTGTTTAGATTTGTGTTTAATTTTTAATTAAGTTATATACTGCTATGCTCTGCTGTTTTTATCTAATTACATTTGAGGAAACATCAAAAATTAATACGAGACTGAAATATGAGTAATGTAAATTTATCTGAAATATTGTAAACCTGATCGTCGTGATCCGTTAAATAAATGTCACCTGGCACCTCCAGGCATGCGTTCCTTTTTGTCAGCCTGACACCCCGGGCCTTGAATTGTCTCTTTGTGGTCTTTTCCTAAAAATTGACCCCTTTTTCCACTTAGGGAAGTGGCCCACCATTATGTATTTAATGGTCTGCTAGATTCCTTTAACAAAAAGTTACATCTGTACTGAATTTTCCAAAGGTAGGATTGAGTCTGTTTTCAGACTACAGCTCCGATTCAAAAAATTAGAATAATGAAAGAAAATATGGTCAAGGGAATTGCAAATCTAATATATCAAATAAATAATCAATGATATCAAATATAAATTATCATAATACAAATCTGCATATTTTGTAGATTATAAAAATATGAACATATTACAATGAAATAGAAAATATATTTAAAACAGCAAGTGAAAAAAAATTCAAAATATTAGAATACTTCATAACATGGTTCAAAAAATTAGAATAATGTAAATATATTGTACACAATTTAATATATTGTAAATATATTAAATTGTGTATTTAATTTGTGTAGTTAATTTGTGTACAATTTAATATATTTAATATATTGTAAATATATTGTACTTTTCACATTTAATATCCCACAATTCACGAAACTTTTTAACTTCCTCTATTAAAAGTTCTGTGTCTACACTTTCAGCCATTTTGTTTTTGCGGCAAAATGTCGTCCGTGGGAATAGCGCAGTTGAAATGAAGGTACTTCTAAGCCGTTGTCGTTCGTGCGATAAAGCAGTACACGGGGTGAAAAAACCGGTCGTTGCGAGCTCGCAGCGGCACAAACGTCCGTGTGAATCGGTTAGTTCAACTCTATGTACTTCTAATCGCAACTGCGGTGCCGCACCGGCGCCGCATCGCTCGTGTGCACCGAGCCTAAGGGGCCGAATCGTACCAAAATCGGCATGCCCGTAGCCCCCGGATACAATTCAGTGCCTGACGTTCCAGTTTCCAATAAAAATTTCTTTTGCCATTACCATCAACAAATCCCAAGGTCAAACATACAAACATATTGGACTTGACTTACGGGAAGATTGCTTTACTCATGGACAATTATATGTTGGTCTCTCTAGGTCAGGAAATGCGGAGAATCAATTTATTTTAATACCTCAGAAAAACGAAAAATGTGGTATACCATGAAATTTTAAAATAAATTATATCTACCTAATATCTACTTAAGATAGATAATTGTTCAACCCTGGCAAAGTCGGGACGGGCCGCTAGTAATATATATATATATATATATATATATATATATATATATATATATATATATATATAATCTTTATTAAGTAAGATATTGAAAATATTTTTGTATACTTAACAAAATATTCTTTTCTAAAAATCGTCGCATTAATGGCAGGTAGTCCGAAAAATACAGTACCTTTTCTGCAGGGATTCACTCGCTGGTCCTTCACCAAGCTTTGGAAAAACCGGAATTTTTTAATTTGGTCGGATGGTGCAGTCGATCGTCAAGTGGAGTTGCCGAAACTTTTTTGGGTCGCAACCTATGTCCACGGTTTCCAGTCATCCTGCGCCCCCCCCCCTCACACACTCCTTTCCACCCTGCCTAATTGCATCTAAAAAGCCTTTTAAGACATAAGGAAAAAACGCAAGAATGCATTTTTCATAATTTTAATTCCAATTAAATATTGAATGGAACAAAAATGAAATTTTAAGAAATGGAGAACGTTAAAAAACATTCATCGTTTACCCAAGCGTATGTAAAAGCGAGGACAGGACAGAACAGAACAGAACAGAACAGAACAGAACAGAACAAACCCCCCCCCCCCAAGAAAAATAATACGTCTGCTGTATGGATTCAAAATTATATAACAATAAATATAGTAAAACTCTCTCCTAAAAAATTTTTGATTTTTCCATTGGGGAAACTGCAATAGTCATGCCAAAAGTGTCAAAACAGAGATGGATGCTGTAATGACTTTGCGCCCCTTTCACACCCGGAATTCCTGAGAGAGCCTAACGGCAAGACGTCCATTATCAATCTACCGTATTCATCGGTGACAGTCGCTTTGTCACCAAATTGTGGCAGACGCCGCGTCGCCATCGGACAATTAGGAAGCCGTCTTCTGTAAGAAATCCCCCTGCTTGCAGACAAAGCCTGTCCAGAGGATAATCACCTAGCCTTTTAGCGGAAGACGCGGAATGGTCTGAAGACGGGCTATGAAAGAGTTCAAAGGGAGCACGCTTCAACCACCCACAGAGATGGGCGAGGATATATATTTCGCCACCTTGATGTAAATGGGGGCAGTTGACTTCGCTTTACAGGTGTGAAGAACCCTCGTCGTCGAACGCGTGCCAGAGAAGGAGAGCCTGCCGTGTTCCATTATGATATCCTGAATCCCGCGAAATAGCCTCAGATAGTGCTTATTTTTTTGTAATTATTGTATAAAGCCTATATTTAATCTAGATGCAAATAAAGCATTTTGTAAATATTAAAGGCTATCAGTCTTGGTTTTAGGCGAAGTCCTTACAATGCAAGACAAACTGACGTATGTGCACTGTACGTAGTAAGCATTGGCGGCTGCAAGGAGGGGGGGGGAGGCAATAGGGGCAATTGCCCCTCCCAAAAAAGCCCGGCGTATTTTGTTTTCATAGCTTAAAATTATATAATCGTAGACCGAATACTAAATGAGTTTAAATTTAAAATGAGACGATGTTTATTTCTTATATATACACTCATGGACAAAGAATTTATCGCACCAAGAAATAATTGCGGGATCGTAACGAAACTTGCAATGAAGGTACATGTCGGGGAGATATGCACATGATTAGAAATGCAGCGTGATTGCGCATTACGTATAGCCGGTAGAGGGCATTGAACATCGTACTCTGTGGAGTATAAAACAGGTAACCAAAGCTTGTTTGAGTGTGCTGAATCATTTACAAAGGAAGAGCTGAGATAGACATGCCAGTTCGCCGTGTTCGAAGACAATATAAGCAGTTGTCGCAGTTTGAGAGGGGGAAAATCGTCGGGATGATGGAAGCTGGGTGGTCAGCTAGGCGAGTAGCTCGTCTATTAGGCCGCTCTGATTGTGTTGTGAGGAGGTGTTGGGACCAGTGGACCCGAGAGATGTCATGTACACGAAGACCAGGCTCAGGATGCCCTCGACAGACCAGTCGTCGAGAAGACCGCCACATCGTAAGAAATGCACGCGTACAGCCAACTGCTTCATCAGCCGCCATCCAGGCACAGGTAGCACCTTCACTAGGGGCCTCTGTGTCTTCTCGAACCATACGAAAGCGCCTGGCTGAAGGACAGTTGGTATCGCGGCGCCCATTGCGTGTGCTGCCCTTGACGCCCACCCATCGACGCCTCCGTTTGGAGTTTTGCCGCGCACGAGGAAACTGGACTGCAGCGGAATGGAACCAGGTCGTCTTTAGCGACGAATCCAGATTCAATCACGGCAGTGATGACAATCGTGAAATAATAATAATTGTAACAATCTGACAATTATGAGTGTGTGGAGAGCCCGTGGTGAACGCTTCAATCCTGCCTTTGCTGTACAGCGACACATCGCTCCCACAGCTGGTGTGATGGTATGGGGTGCCATTGCCTACAATACACGGTCACCCCTAGTATTGTTCCGTGGCACCATGACAGCCCAGCGGTATGTTCATGAAATCCTGCAACCACATGTGTTGCCACTCATGCAACGGCTCCCAGGAGCCATTTTTCAACAAGACAATGCTCGGCCTCATACGGCAAGGGTGTCACAAGACTGTCTCCGCACTGTTACTACCCTTCCTTGGCCTGCCCGATCCCCAGATTTGTCTCCAATCGAGCATATCTGGGATCATTTGGGACGACGAGTTGGGCATCCCACGAGTTTGAACGAACTAGAGGCAAAGTTACAGCAAATATGGAACGAAATGTCTCAAGACATCATACAGAACTTGTATGACTCAATGCCCGATCGTATCGCATCGTGCATTCGCGCTAGAGGGGGTCCAACGGAGTATTAACTCCTCCGTTCTTTTGCCTTTTTCTCTGAAATAAATTATCCATTTTCTTTGATTTTCTTATCATTTACTTATATCAAAGTAGTCATTACGTATGTAAAATTTCGTTTCATTTTGACGACTCCTTCTTGATGCGCTAATTTTTTTGTCCATGAGTGTGTATATATATATATATATATATATATATATATATATATATATTTATTGCCCCCCCCCCAAAAAAAAAAAAAAGCTGGGCTGGAGCCGCCCCTGGTAGTAAGTCACTGCGAATTTCATTAACCCCCAGTAGAATTCTGACAAACCAGGTACATCACTGCCTTACAGTTTCATGCTCAATAAATGGTGACACATTTTTCGATAAAATTCGCTATTTAAGTTGAACTCCCTCCAACCCCAGCTCCGATTTATTGTTAGACACTATTTACCATGTGCTGGTCATGCCCCCCCCCCCCCCTCGATCTTTCTGGAGCGTGTCGTTTCGTGTGACCTGATGGGTGGCGAACACATGCCCGCCCGTTTATGAGTGGGCTCCCGTTCAAGTTTACTGTTGATCAGGGCCACTGTTCACAACAACAGAAAATGCGGGCCGGTTTGGAAACTGCCCGAGTACAGGCAAAATTCTTTTGCGTTCGCCATTTAAGATCTAAACAGTAAGAGTATTTCTCTCGCGCCGATGGAGCGTCATCGGACGCCCACGTCATTCTCCACGTAGAACGACTCGGAGAGGTGGCGCTGAAGAGTGGTCCCTTCATCCCGAGGAAGAAGAAATAAAAGAGGAACCGTCGAGTGTGTTATACGGATACATGAAGCTCTGTAGCTTCATGTACGGATATTATGCCGTCATGAGTGAGAGTGATGACGAGACGACAGACTGGGCGAGGCTCCATCGGCAAACACCTACGAGATCCCTTCGGATCGATGAACACACGGCCGGCCGAGGGGGGGGGGGACAGAATGATAACGGAAATAAGCGAGGGTCTGTGCGACAGAACAGTTATGTGAAAGGAGTTCAAACAATTACAAGATAAAAGGAACTTTTTATATACCACCTTTTTAAATTTTCTGTTGAATCATATAAACTTGGCAATTCTATGTATTAATAAATACTTAAAAAAAAATTTTTGATGAATTATCCCGTCCACTTGAAAGAAAATGATCAAATGCGTAATCAATCGTTTAGCTCGAGAACTGGAAGTTAACTTGCGTTTAACTTTTCGTTCCCGTCCCGGCCGATAGATGGCTGCACCATTCTACAAAACAAAATGAACTGAAAATGCATTCAAATCTGCTTAAAGATGGCTAAAAGTATCAAAAGAATGCATTGTCGTCGTGTTCTGAGCTATTCTAGTGAGTTAAAAATCGGTTGCAAGATTTGTACTGGACAAACACACACACAAACAAACAAGAGAGCGAGTTAATAAAAACATGGTTAAAAAGGCCCGAATATTGAGTTTTCCATGAACAGAGGTCGGTCTCAATACGCGGTCAACTTCGGGAAAGGGCAGAAATCTCCACTCGATGTGAGGAGGAACCTACACCCCTACATAAATAAATGGAGTTTTTCAAAAGCGGGGGAGCTCACTGAAGCAAAGAGTGGGCTATCTGTAAAATAATAAGCATTCGATCGTTTTCAAAAAATGTGGTCTCGTAATGATGTTTCGAAAGCCCAGTTAAGAACAGAATAACACTTTTCGGGTTCACAGTGTATGGACCCGGTGCTTAGAGGCAGGGCCGGTCCCAAAGGTGAGGAGCCAAAATGGGACAGAATAAAAATAAGACATTTTCAACGAATAAAGAAAAAACAGGAGTAGTTTAATTTTATATATAAAGCAGAAACGGCAAATGGGTCGTATCTGTATGTGTGAGTCACAAAAACTCGAGAACCGTGAGCCTTGTGACTATTTTCTACCCGCTACGACGTTCCATTCCCGAATTATGTTAGAACAAGTTTGCGCGGTATCAACGGATATTTTTGTTCAAAGCCATTGTAACATTTCATTGTTGCTAATTAAATTATAACATTTGCGCAAAAATAAATAGACATGAATTAAAAACGTGATTTATTCATACATTGGCGCATGCAAGAATGAATTTGATATATTATTTTCATATACGTGGCAACGCCGGAATATTTCTTTTTAAAAATGAAAATATAAAGATGGAAAGTCATTCATTTTCAATGAATGTGTTCTCAATCCATTTCATGCATTAAAACTATCCCAAGCTACCTGTTCGAACTCAAATATACTGAAGGACACGTTCATTTAGCTAGAAACAAGTGCGTTTAGACTTAACGCGATGATTTATATGACTGAAGTGACATTGAAACATAGCAGACGATTTAGTTTTGAAAAAGAATTACAATTATGAAATACGTGTATATTCTAATTAAGAAAGTCTGAAAGTGGCATTGAAACGTAGCAGACGATTTAGTTTTGAGAAAGAATTCCTAGCAAGAAATATGTGTATATACTTTTTCTATAATAATTATCAGATTTGCTGTGTTTTAATATTGAACGTGTTTGTTCTCAATTCATTCAGACATTATTGATTCTTTTTCTATAATAATAAATCTATTCAAACATTATTGACTAGCTGTAAATTAATGCTTTAAAATGCCCCAAAAGAAGAGAGCACTAGACTGGATCTGACAGAAGAATGTTTTTCAAATGGTCAGCTATATGAGGGAGTGTCTAGAGCAAGGAATCATTCAGAATTATACATTGTCTCAGATGATAAAAAAAGAAACAAAAAATGTTGCGTACTGGCAAGTATCACAATAACAACAAATTAGTTAATAAATGAATTTTTTACTACTGAAAAAATGAAATTAATTTGTTTAAGAGTTGTTATAACATTATAACATGAGGCTAGTCATTGCAAAAACATAAAAATAAATAAAAATAAAAAAAATAACAGAAACTGAATCCCGAGCGAAGCCGGGTAATAAATCCAGTCTAATATAAGCCGAGATTCGTAAAAATACTCAAATATATAGACTGAATATGAAATGATGAGAAATACATTTTGAATGCTTATTTTCAGACGTTGTCCATGAATTCTACTATGTAGCAGCAGCCGAGCGCCGTTTTTCATATCTCAACGTTTTAAAGGAGTTATCTACTAACAACAACATATCAACAGGGATCGAATGACCTATCCATTTTTTTCTATAAAAAAGACGGTATCTAAAAAGATATATTATAGAGATGCTGTCGATCCATTGCCTGCTATAAAGTCTCGGAGAATGATCGAGTCGTTATTTTGATGACATAACAAATTAGAATTAATTTGATTTACTTCTCCTGCTTTTTTTTAAAAGTTCTGTCATTTTTAAAATTTTTACGTTTGTTTGAAATAAGTAAACACTTTATACATACAGTAACCACCGCTTATAGTGATTAGTGATTATAGGAATCAATATTGTAAAAACAAAAGCAAATGTATTATTTCCACGTTAAAATTTTCGCTTTACAGATTGAATCCACCGGTTTTAAGAACCAGCTTACAATCTTCGCTTTCCTTTCATTTTTTCCCCAAAAGCCACTTAAACGCTCTAAAGGCACGAAGTTCTTTCTTTACTTTTTGAAAAGAAAGACTGATAAGAAATTGACATGGAATACAGACGTACAGGGACGACTCCACTCCAGAGTTTCTTTTTTTTTGGTGTGTGTGTGTATGTGTGTGTGTATATATATATATATATATATATATATATATATATATGATAATAATCACATTTGGAACGCGTAGAACTTATGAGAGATGCAGTCGGGCGAAGTGTTCATCCAGGAAAAACACGAAATTTAGGAGAGTAACACACGCGGATCCATAGAAGAGGAACACAGATTTCAGACGATATCCAGGAAATCACCTTTATTCAATTATGAAGCATCGCGAAGGCTGCAGCGGCCACTGGACTTGCCCGGACGGGGCGCGGATTACATACAGGAGCGGACAGCAGGTCCGACAGCAACGAGAGTTAGACACGCAGAGAGAGAAAAGTCCCTTCTGTTGAGTAAAAACAAAAATAACGCGCTACAGTTCTTTTGACCAGTGCTCCCCAACTTTTTTATCGCCGCGGACCGGTCAACGTTTGATAATTTTACCGCGGCCCGCTGAGGAGGGGGGGGGGGGGACGTTGATTGTTTATATTTTAAATTGTTTTGATTTAATAATTTTAATTTAATTGTATTTAAACATGCCTTCAAAATAAAATACAGTTACACTAAAAACTGAATATAAAGTGATTTAACATTTTAACTCACTGGAACACTAAATCAATGAGAAATGCACCACAGTAAATAAATTGGAAATAATTTAATGTTCCTTGAGCGGCCCGGTACCATTTGATCCACGGACCGGGGGGTTGGGGACCATTGCTTTTGACGACAAATATGACTGGGAGCGTAAAGAAAATGCCATTGGTTATAGGTAAGAGTAAATCTCCACGATGCTTTACGAAAATAAAAACCCCTCCTGTGTCTTACGAAAAAATGCTTGGGTGTGTAGCAGAATCTTTATTAACTACCTTCTAAAGTGGGATAAGGAGCTAACTGGGAAAGAAAAAATTGTTTTGATTTTGGACAACTGTCCGGATCATCCAGTTGTAAAGCTCACAAATATAGAGCTTTGTTTTTTGCCACCGAATATAACGTCAGTAATACAACATCTTGATCAAGGAATCGCAAAAACTTTTAAAACGCTACATCACTCTGACTTGCAACAAAGAATTGTTGAAGCCATCGACAAAGGAGGGGGATCTGCGCCAGAAATAGTAAATAAAAAAATCACTTTGCTTGATATGATTACAAGTGCCTGGAAAAAGAGTTTCAAATCACTGCATTGTTAATTGCTTCCGTAAAGAAGGATTTCTTTGTGTGACTGATAACTCGTCGTCCCGGGTCCCAAAAAGGGAGGTCAGGTTATACAGTCACTGTTGGGGTTTAGGAACAGTCAAGACGGAGGCGATCCCAGTTTAAACAAATCATTCCAGGACGAGTGAGTGGGCCGTGAGGTACGATTGGGTATTTGGAGCGTCGCACAGACTTTCATTTTCCCAAGTACACTCAACAATGGATCGAAGAGGTGACCAAGTCCTTCAAGGATCCGTATTTGTGGCCCTTGCGCACCGCATTGATCATTCATTTCTTCGAGTGCCAGTCTACTGGATCCACCCTAGGAAACGGGGGTTCCAAACTATTTGGCATCTGTCGTGAACCCTCTTTCTTACACTGGTTCACTTAGGTTCTTTCTATGGCATAGGGACAAATGAGGTGGTGCAAAAATGCGTCGTCACTGAACAAGACGAACATAAATTTATTTACAGATTTAACATTTAAACAGTTTCACACATAACATAAAAATTGCAGAAGACTGAGCACGAGGTGGGCAAGCCTACAATATCCTACCAGACCTCGGCTATCCTACACTTTAATCTACACTCTAATCTAGTTACCGATTAATTAATTAACTGGAGGCGAGACGAGCCTGCTTTAATCTTGCCAGGCCTCCTGAAACTACTCTCGAGATTATCTCTCTCTATCTTAACTTCTAATTACCAAGCAATTACCTAACCAGAGGTGAGACGAGCCTTGCTCACATCTCGCCAGACCTCCGACTCCTAGCATAGACGCTCTCCTTCTGTTTTCTATTCTAACTGACTCCCGACGATTCCCTCCACCCATTTAGGTTCAACGCCCCCGCAGCCAATCCTATGATTGGTAGAGGGGAGGGAATCACGGGGTACAACATTTTCACTTTATCTAGCGCTGCTAGTCAACCATTACACTACAGCATCCACAGATCCAAGAGGTTGAAAGTTACCAGAATGGTCGACAGAGTGTCTAAGTCCCGGTGCGTGGTCTCTGTCGTCTTCGTGACGACAACCACTTGCGGAAATGAGGGGCACACATCGGAGAAGGTGCAAAAAGCGTCATGCCGTTCTCGCGAAGGGTCAGAGTTCGACAACGGCCTTCCCAGCCTAATTGCCTCTCTTCGCGGCAAGGTCGTCTCGCGATCGAACGAGAGTCACTTTAAGGCCGTCTGCACACGGAGCAACTCAAAAGAAACTGATAACTGACTCCAATCACAAACCATTCCGTGATGAGTCGTAACCTGGACGGGTTTGTAACCAGTTGCGCCGTGTGCGTGTCTCCATTCAATTACATAGGTTACGACTCATCACGTACTGGTTTGTGATTGTAGTCAGTTATCAGTTTCTTTTGAGTTGTTCCGTGTGTAGACGGTCTTGCCCATTCACAAGCCATCAAAAATAATCTTTTGAAACTTATTACGAGTACTCTGTAGGGCTGAGGTGCAGTGGCGTAGCGAGCATGACTGGCGCCAGGGGCACACCTTTTTGGTGCCCCCCCCGAAAAATATATAATACAGTCGGACCTCTACTTAAGGAACCTCTATTTTGCGAACTTTTCTTTGGAACCAAAAACGTTTTGCGAATTTCTTCGTAAAATAACCTCCAAATAGCGAAGTGCATTCTCTATTTAACGAACTTTTTCTTGTAATTCAATATTTTTTTCTCCATATTTCTCAAAATATTTCTGAACATTTCAAACTAATTCTTTCGTTTAACAGATTTAACACATTAACTTTCTTTTTACACATTCCGACGCGGATTACAGTTTGAAGAAAATACGCCTGAAGGGGTTTTGGTACATTGCAAAGATGCGAGACGTATTATGAGAAAAAGCACTTTTTCAAACAAAAAACTCAGACAAAATTAACAAACTTTACCAATAATAAAATTTAAGGACGCATGCGGTAATGTAAGCTTAAAATTACTTTTTAAAATAAAGGCGATAATGTCATTAAAATTCATTAATTTTAATATAATTTTTTTAATTGAAAATACAGTGTATTCCCGAACGTTTTGTTTCATTCTTGTTTTTCTTGCAGATTTCTGTTTCATGGGTAAGATATATAAAACAAATAGACATTAATTTACAAAATAAAGGTGTGAGTAATTATTTTTATTAATAATATTTAGTGTTTATGAATTTAAAATATGTCTTGTGTAGTTTAAAGTATTTTAAAAGGTAAATCTCTATTTAACAAATTTTCCATATAACGAACTTTTTTTCGGGATTTAGCGACTTCGTTAAATAGAGGTCCGACTGTATATAGAATTAGTTAAAAGAACCATTTGGCGGCCCTCTGCGAGTGCCCCCCCCACCCCCCTCGTTACGCCACTGTCGAAGTGGAGATGAAAACCGTAGAACTTTTCTTTCTCCGTGTTTCTTGTTTTAAAACGATAATCGTGACATTTCAAACCATTTCCCAATTTTTAAACATTTCAACTCTGGACTTCCGTTTCGGAGGTGTGGGTAGTTGTTTTGAAACATCGATATTCAATATTAAAACATCGCCCAAAAACCATCGATGTTTTAGAACATCTATTTTTTAAAACTGGTTTAGTAATCTCTAACATTAATGTTACTTCGGTTAGTCGTGTGTGTGTGTGTGTGTGTGGGGGGGGGGGGGTGATTTAATTTTACTCTCTGATTGGGCTGACACAAATGACAAAAACTTGGTTGCTTTTGCCTTGGGCTACATTGATAACTTCAAAATTCCCGTTGTAAATATCGCTATGTTTTGCCTTCAAATGTCCAGATAAATTCGTGGTATTGCCAGAACTTTTGAGGGACATAAGGCAAATATTGCATTTCGCCAATTTGCCAGAGGTTTTGCAAAAATATTTCCAAACGGTACTTTTGGGAGGCATCTTACTAATAAAATTAACGTCAACTTATATAAAACCAGAACAAAACAAAAACTTAAACGGCTGCTCTCGTGTATATACTATTTGTAAAATAAAACCCCATGGAATGTTCTGGAGTGTCAGGAACATTTCAAGCGCTCTGATCGGTTCATTCGGTTCATTGGTTGTTGATTGCCATTTGTCTGTTTGCTAAGGAATCGTTCCCCCTTTTGTATTCGTCCTTTACAGAATTCAGACTTACATTTACTGAGTGTGAAAATTATGCTACGTGGTAAATTTTTTTAAAATTATGGTACTTTTTCATAAAAAAAAACATCGAGACAACGTAAAACATCGATGTTAAAAAAACATCGGCCTCAATAAATCGATATTTTTATCAAAACATCGACATCGATGTCGCATCCCTACGCCGAGCTAAAGGCGGTTCAGTGTTTAGGATTCAATTACGCAATTTACATTTAAACCTTGTTAATGTAGCAGTGTTGTCATCCCTTATATCTTGCAGCTAGAGCGAGCGTGGGTGGCGCGGAGGCTTTCGCATCCAAATCGTCGATTACGATGGAGGTAGCCCAAGCATTTTGATTATTATTAATTATCGTTTGTGCAGGATCCGAATGCAAGACATGAATGAATACCCGTCATGAATAGGGCAAAAACATGTTCCTGTTTCGGGGAAGGTTGTACCCCAAAATCAGTAGCCAGAGTAGCCGCCATTGTTGGAGATCACCGCTGCCACACGCCTCGGCATTGATTCAAAGAGACTTTGGATGAGTTCTTGGGGTACAGCAGACCAAGCAGCTTCCACACGTTGCCAAAGTTGATCTGCTGTGGCAGCTGGGGATTGAATCTGGGTCAATCGTAGAGCAACCATGGACCACATGTTTTCTATCGGCGAAAGATCCGGAGAGCGAGGCGGCCAGGGAAGCAATTCAATCTGGCGATTGACGAAGAACCGTTGGACAATGCGTGCCACGAGTGGTCGCGCATTATCCTGTTGAAATATGGCTGTGGGCAAGCCCTGAAGGTAAGGAAGGACAACTGGCTCCAACACCTCGGAGATGTAGCGCTGGCTGTTTAAAGTACCGGCAATGCGTACTAGAGGTGTGCGAGAGTGATATCCAATACCGCCCCATACCATAATACCCGGTGCAGGACCAGTGTGGCGGTGCATAACGCAGCTGTTCAGCATCCTCTCTTCACGGTGTCTCCAGAATCGAATGCGACCATCGTGGTGTTGCACACAGAAGCGTGACTCGTCAGTAAAGACAATTTCATTCCATACTGCCGTCCACATCCTTCTGTCATCGCACCATTGTCGTCGGAGACGTCTGTGGTTCTGCGTCAAGGGTAGACAAAGCGTCTTGCGGACAGACCACTCTGCTGTAAACGGCGTCGAATGGTACGCGCAGACACTGGATGATGCGTTACAGACTGCATGTGCTGTGCTATGGCTCATGATGTGACTGAGCGATCCGTCACTGCCATGCGCACAATTTGCCTGTCATCACGTGAAGTGGTGCGCTGAGGTGGATGCGATCGAACACGCCGGTCCGTCGTACCCTCCTGCATCCAACGATCACATATCCGCATTACAGTTGTTTGGTTTCGTCCAACACGACTACCGATTTCCCTGAAAGATAATCCACAATCTCGGTAGACCACTATCCTTCCTCTGTCGAACTCGGATACTTGATCAAAAGATGATCGCTGTTTTCGATGAGACATAATTGATCTTTTTTTTGAAAAAACCACAAGAAAAACACAATTGCCGAACTTGAAATCGTCGAAATCTCCAAGCCTTAAATAGCGCTTTGAAGTGGCGCCACAGGCGCGCGTGATGTGCGTCTGCGCTGAAATTCTAATCATTTGCATATCTCACCTCCGCTAATGCATGTTGTAAATTTCATGTTATTTGCATGTTTCCTTCAGGGTGTTGCATTTACAGTGGCCAGCAGTGTATTTTAAAAACCGAGGAATTTTAAATTTTGGGCATATATTTACTCGTCACTTGTTTTTGGCCAATCCCATATGAATAAATATTAATATGAATTTGTATTTCCTTTATGTAAAAATGAATAAAAATTAAAACGAAAAAGAGCAGATTTTCGAAATGATTAGAGGAATTTTTTGAATTAAATAATTCAGTCTGATATAATTTGAGTCCGAACTGTCGGCGATTCACCATTGGTAACACACGACGCATTGATTTCTCATAATGTCAAATTCAGCGGTTCATAAAATAGCAGGGCCGTCCAGAGAGGGAGGCAAATAGGGCACTTTGCCCCTAACTGCCGGAGGGGCCCCAAAAAAATTTTTAAAAATTAATTTATTAATTTTATCCAAAAGAAAATTCTGAAACTTGTACCGTACTTCAAAATTCAAAATAATCTCCTGAAAAAAGGGGCCTCCAAAATATAAAAAAATATATATTTGATTAATTAGATTTCTCTTACTCCAAAATAGTCTTCTTAAAAATACGCGAATTAGTTTTAATGAAAAATATAACTGTTTTATCCTAACTGCTATAAAATTACATTCTCTCTAATAAATTGAAGACAGTACTAACTACTAAAATAGATAACAAAAAAGCTTTGAGGATGGAAGATATCATATTTATTGGAGAATATAGCAAGATAGCAGTGCAATGAAATATAATAATTATGTTAACCATTCATGTAATGAAAATTTAAGTATGAGTAACTTAATTTGAATGGGTGTTTTCGTCTCTTTCAATTTTTTAATTTTTCCTGGGGCCCCCAACAGAAGTTTGCCCCAGGCCCCGTAAAGTCTCTGGGCGGCCCTGATTTCTCATAATGTCAAATTCAGCGGTTGATAAAATAGTGTCGGAAAATTCGCTTTTATTTGTTTATTTTTTCGTACATCAGATTAAACTATTAATATTTTCAGTTATAGTTTTTGCATTTTTACCATGCTCTCTCCTCTCTGGTCCAAGTCGATCGATTTTCCATATCGGGAGAGGACACAGGATGAACAATGGGCGTGGCCCGACTTCTCGTCCATTAGGCCGTCATCCTCCGGAATAACTTAATGGAATGAAAAAGGATTTCTTCCCGCTACGATCGAAAATGGCGCCATTATCGATAACCTGACATCTTCTTACCCGGGGGTAAAGTTTTAAAGTTGGACAAAGTGACCGATGCTCAGAAGAGTGAGAGAAATAAAAACATAATATTTTTTTGAAAAAATAAATATTTTTAAGGTTTCGAAAGCTGTAGGTATTTTGCACTCCAAACCGCGATTTTATGATGGGAGTACACTCTAGGTGAACCCCATGAGGCGTAGCGTGCTTCAAAATATATATATATATATATATTTTTTTTTTTTTTGGGGGGGGGGGGCGCGAATTGAATTCAGTGAGGGTCCTCCTCAGCACATTGACTGCCGGACAGTCCTTAAAATATGAAATATTATGATTTTTTTAAAAAACTGAATAACAATAGAATGGATGTTTGAGTAGTATTCGAAAGTTATACAATGAGAAAAATAAATGATATAAATAAAATGAGGAAAAAAAAATATAGCATCGAATTTTTATGATGGGTCATATCATTGTTAAAAACTATGTTAAGGCTAGAGACTTAATCGGAATGTTCAGTTTCACAGTTTGAAAAAGCGGGGAAAAAACTAACTTTCTTAAAAGTTTTCTACAATTTTTCGATTTTAACTGAACTTCTATCAACCTTTTAATTTTATTTCAAGTTAAGTTGTCCCCACCCCCCACCCTCCGCCTATGCGGGGGTTGAACTCTCGCCGCTCTACGATATGGGCGACTAAATAAATTTATGAATAATTAACGAACAGACGGTTTGACCCCCAAGTCGAGCCATTCTCGTCTTAACACCCCGAATTTCAAATGTCCTAAAGCGTCATTTTCTGATGTTACGTCATCCACTACGCCTCCGGTAAATGCGTATTGTTCATAATAATAGTGCTCTGGAAATAAGTGTTTAAGGGTACAAGGGACCTTAAACCACGATTTTAAAAATTTTTAATTTTCAACTCCATATACAAAATAAGAATTATTTGTGTTCTTTTTTTAGTACAATCGAAGACCCTTGGAATTCAAAATAAGAATTTTTTGGCACAATAATACCTGTTTTCAAAAAAGAATTTAAAAAATGCTAGCAGTTTTCAAAATCTCCATGTGAATTCCAAATCATTTAAAAACCTTATTTTTTTTAATATAAGTTTACCGTATATGCATAAACATAATTGTGCATTGATTTTTATTTCGCATGAATCTAAAGCCACAAATAATTATTTTTTATTTATCTGACAGTTATTTTTCTTTACTTCATGGTATTCAAATTTGAAAAATATTTGTGGTTTCAAAGAATTATGCACAATTTTGGAGCAAACACTTAAATAAACAATCTTGAGAAATTTGGAAAAAATCAAGAGAAAATAAATGCGCATGGAGCATTTTGAAAAATTGTAGCATTTTTAAAGAACTTTTTGAAAAACATGTCTTATTCTTACAAAACAGTTATTTGTGAACTCTAAGTGTCCTCAATGTATTACAAAAGAATATTAATTATTCTCATTTTGTATCTAGAGTAAAATATTGAAAATTTAAAAACTGAGGTTGAAGGCCCCTTGTTCCCTTAAATCGTTCATAATGATAGTGCTAGGAATGTCTATTTTTTTTAACGCGTTTCCAACAAGTCAATCCACAAAAATATTTACTTTCACTCCACTCCATTGGATACTTACGATTCATTTGTATATTTTGCTGATTTATCGTCTGCTGCTTGCAAATGAATTCCGACTTTCGGGTTGGCACGTTGCATTGAAATTGCGCCATATCAAATGCAGGAAACAAGGCATTCATTCCCCCATCTGCGATTCGAAATAAAAATAACCCGTCACTCGGGGAGCGACGAAAGATCTCCATGCGTCACCCGAATAAAAACTTCCCTGCAGACGATAAATATGACAACGTCACGCCGTGAGTCATGAGGAAATGAGGCTCGCTTATCCATTATCTCGTTAGCAGACATCGCTAGTCACTGAGAGAATCCCGCTCACTTTTTAAACTACAAATACTGTCCGTCTCAACTGCTATTTTATTTTGGTAGTGGAGTTCCTGGACCTGCTGGTTTTAACTCCTGTCAGCAAGATATTTTGTAATCAATGTATAAATGCTCAGTAAAAATTTAGTAGTATTGAAGTTAGTTAAAGTATTAGGTTAATGGTCTTTAAAGGTAAGTTAATATTTAAGTCCTTCATGAGATGAAGGAAAAGTAAATAAGTTAATGATAATGAAACAATTTAGTTACAAGTAATAGGTAAAATAATATTAATAAGTTAAGTAATTAAGCAATACTGTCCGTCGAAGAAGAGTACAAACGTGGGGACTCGAAACATTGGAGAGAGACTATGCCGTGGGAACGAGCGATAAAAATAGTACTCAGTGGAGGGCAAAATGAATTTTATAACGTTGGCGACGAAATTCCGAAAAAAAAAATAAAAAAAATTAGGAATCCTTTGGCGTGTTTTCCTAACAAATAAATAGGTTAAAATAAATAAATAAATATGGGGGGAAATAGAGGATATTGCTTCGGATTTTCAGAAAATAAAAGGAAATTTTCCAAAAAAGGAAAAAAAATACCCTCAGTTGCGAGCGAAATTTGACAATATGAGACCCCCCCCCCCCTCATAAACAAATAATAACGGAATTTAAAGCCAGAACAAGGTCAATAAAAATTAGCCCTTCGAAAACTTAAATTTAGCTGGTCAGTTATTCAAAGGTAAGGGCGGCTCCAAGGGGAGGGGAGGGGGGGGGGCAGCAAAAAACAAAGCCTGTCGTATTTTTTTTTCATAGCCAAAATTTATACAAGGTGCGCCCATAAAGTAACCGGACAAATTAAAAGATCAAACAATAAAATAAAAAAGGTGAAAGAATAATCACCTGGCTAGAAAGAGTGACATCTCTTGTTAACGCCAGTTTAAACTGGTAATTTAGTCATTTGCATATCAAAACGCCGTAGTAATTTTCATTTACTGAGAAGGCATTGTACAAAAAAATTTGCTTCGGAATGGAACAACGTTGTAACATTAAATTTTGTTACAAATTAGGTAAATATGTTACCAAAACTTTAGAGAGGCTTCGAACAGTATATAGTGATGCATCGTTATCAAGAACACAAGCGTATGAGTGGTACAACCACTTTATATGTGGGCGGGAAAGCATTGAAGATGAACCAAAGACAGGACGCCCTTAAACTTCAAAGGATGAGGAAAATGTGGAGAAAATTCGTTCTTAAAAATCAAAGACTAAGGTGATGCTGATTGCATTTTTTGATTACAAAGGACTTATTCACCACGAATTTGTGCCTGAAAATCAAACAATTAATCAGTATTTTTACAAGGAGGAGCTTTTTCGATTAAGAAACGGAATAAGGCGAGTTAGGAAGGAACTGTTTGATTCTGAGCAATGTTTCCTTTTGCACGAAAATGATAGGCCCCGTACAGCAATTTCTGTACAACAATATCTTGCTAGGCATTCAATTACAGTGATAGATCAACCAACATATTCTCCATACTTATAGCCAGTTGATTTTTTTTTCCTTTTTCCGAAGCTGAAGATGACCATGAAAGGACAGAGAGAGATTTGAAAACGTCTCGGACATTAAATTAAATGTTACGCGAATTTTGCGAACGGTTAGTTCCAACGCCTATAAACAGTGTTTAGATGACTTGGAGAAACGTTGGAAAAATTGTATAGACTCCTTTGTTGATTATTTTGAAGGAGTTAAATTTATTTGAAGGTGAGTAATATTTTTCTTATTTATAAAAAATTGTCCGGTTACTTCATGGGCGCACCTTGTATAATCGGTGACCTAATACTAAATGAGTTTAAATTTAAAATGAGAGGATGTTTATTTCTTTATATATATATATAACCCTAAGAAGAGTCGACGTTGCCCCCCCCCCCAAAAAAAAAAAAATCTCTGGCCCGGAGCCGCCACCAGTGGCGTAGCGTGGGGTGGGCAAGGGGGTCTATCATGCCCCGGGCGCCAAATGGTCCTTTTCACTCATTCTATATACTATATTACTATATGTTTTTCGGAAAGGAGGGGTGCCAAAAAGGCATCGTGCCCCGGGCGCCAGTTATGCTCGCTACATCACTGGCCGCCACTGTTCAAAGGATTGTGCTGACTATGTCACATGTGCTCAAACTTTTATATCGGTCATATACTGACCAATATATCGAATTAAAGATATTCTAAAAAGAATGAAAATAAGGAGAATTAAGGTCCAATATATATGCCAACACAGGATCACCAAAAGTCGACGCAATAATTAAGAGGCTACTATTATCATTGTGCAGCAGGAAAGAGACTGCAACTGCGCTCATTGGAATCATAACGCCCTATATGTGTTTAAAATTATAAAAAAAAATAGAAACATTTTAAAATACATTACTGAAAAATATAACGACTCCTAACTTCAATAAGTTAATTTAAATTTAGTACACGTTCACGTACGCCTGAACGTGGTAAATTTAAAACTTAACTACTGTCGCCATCTATCGACAGAGAAAGAAACTGCAGAAATACTGCATGAGAGATTTATTACATAAATAAATTAAAAACTAAACAAAAAATAAATGAATAAAAGATTAAGAGATAAATTTTAGTATTACAAATTTAGTAAATAAAGATAAAAACGGGAAGGTAATGAAATACCATGTAATAGTTTTCATATTTTGACAAAAGCTTCACAAGCGAATAATATATTCTTGAAATGTATTATTGTGTCATTCACTGTATAATCAGGGGGGGGGGGGGGGGACTTTCAAATGAATTGTTCTATATTTAAATTTTGAGGGATTAAGAAGTAACCTTCATATTACATTTCCCTTTTTGTAATTACTTAAAGATTTATGTTGAATTTATAAAAAGATTGTTTTTGAATGATAAAGAAATAATAAAATATGAAAATTAAATGCTAATGGGAAGTAAAAAAAGGGAGATAGTTGAAGAACCATGCAAAAGAAAAAAAAATCTTGTCAGCTTTCAAATAACATATGGAAATTAATTATTTCTAGACACTTACATCTAATTAACAGTGAAAATAATTGTAATAAATAACTAAAAAATAAAAGAATTTCAACAGAAAACAATTTTATTTCAAATTAAAATAATTTTGGATTACTGGAAAGAACAATCTTTTAACCTATCTGAAATTTATTACACGATCAACACCAGAATTGCAATATATTACATAAAAATACTGAAAAAAAATATGGCAATCAATCTCTGATCATCCATTGCCTGACACAGCTTTTCAAGAGGAGACCGATGGGAGATATTAATGGTACTTTCGCATTAAACGGAGGCCACCAATTTATTTCTATTTCAATTCTAAATGCAAACACAGCACATTCAAATCGTAAACACAATGTGATTCATTCAAAGCGTGATTCTCACTAAAAAATGAATCACTGACATGATCTGTTTTACCATTATGTTTTGCTTTGATATTATTGAAATGTGTATAAAGTTTTTCAGTGTGATGTTTGAAATTCCGCCTACCAGACATGGACATGGAGATGGACAGAAGAAGTTCATGAGGTACCCAGTGGGCCTGAAAGGCCCATCACCCTCGGTATGAATATATGGAAAACTGTTGCTTTTTACAAATGGCCCAAGAAAGTATGAATAATAGGGGAAAAAAAAAATTCCAGAATTAGTGGGTACAACCAGTTGAGGGGGGTGATTACCAGCTCTTGCTGCTTCCCTGATAGTTTTGATTTGGTTTCTTCTATATTTGACTTGTTCGGGATGGGCACTACATCCTCGAAAGTTGGCCGGATGATCACCGCCGCAATTGGCGCAGATGGCTGGGGTGTCCCTAGATTTAGTGCAATTTACAGATGCATGAGCAGCAGCACATTTCATGCAAACGGCTTGAAGCAGGCAAACTTCACTGCTGTGATGAAATTTTTGACAGTTGTAGCATTGTTTTGTTCCCTTGAATTTATAGGCCTCAATGCGGACCACAAATCCAAGGAAATTCCTGCATTCATAGATATCTTTAATGTTCTCCGTTTGCCTGAGATGACAAAGAAAGATGGGTAGTGGCTCTTTGGTTTTGAATTTTTTGAGTTGGGACACTCTATTTACTTGAAAGTTTAAATTCGTTAGTTCAGATTTGACTTCCTCGATGGGGATGTCAGAAGGGACACCCTTGATAAGAATTTTGAGGGGTCTTTCACTTTTTGGGTTTTTCCCAAAAAATTCGATTTTACTTTGGACAAGATACCTCTGTATTGTCCTGAATTGATCTATATTAATTGGTGTAATTTTGATGAATTTACCCGATACAATCTTTGAAAGATCTACGTTAATAAAGTTTTTGATAGTATCGATAATTTTATGATAATTGGGGACCATTTTAATGAAAAATGGTTCAGGTTTAGGTTCACGAATAATGGGGTCTTCAGGATTATCAATCTCAACATCAGAACTGATGGGAATACAATATATTACAAATACTGCCCCATTACATAACAATAATTTTTGCCCATGTATATATTTGCCCATGGGAAAAACTGATGGGATCAAATTTATTCCTTGTTTCCAAGGCATTAGTTCTGGCTATTGACAAAAGATCTTCGCGCGCAACTCGCTTAACCTGTGGCTCTTTATAATCATTATTTCTTTTAGTTTTACTGTTTTTCACATGGAAATTAGCATGAAAACTCATAAACTCAGTTAATGAATTTAGAGTTTCTGGAGTGGGCCGTTGTAAAAAAGCAACGAAGTATTTCCACATACCTTTGAGTTCGTAGAGGATTTGGTCCTGTTGGATCCCAGAGGCATCGTTGAAAGCAGTGATAATGTTGTCTGTCGTTCCATAGATCAGCTCAAAATTGTTGGCAAAATCTTTGAATCTACCAGCCGGAATGTAGGCTTTAACTTCTTTACTTTTGTAGGAGGTAACTTCTTTACTTTTTCTTTTAGCTTCGGCTTTATTATGGGGAAATGAAGGGCAACCTCTGAAGCTGGCAACGTGATCTCCATTGCAATTACAGCATTTGGGGTTTTCTAATTTACCTTGTCCTTTAGTACATTGACTTGTTTTGAGATCACCGGCACATTTAACGCAACGGGGATTCATAGTACAATTTTCTTGGTGGTGGTGATAATATTGGCATCTGAAACACTGAAGAGTTTTGAAGGGGGAGTTATATTTTTGAACAGGTATTTTGATATGAAAGAGGGCTTGTAAATCATAGATATTTTTGGAATTTTCAGCAGGAGTAAGTTGAATTTGATGGAGTGGAAGAGGGATTTTTTCTTCATTTTTCTTACCTCTTATTAGGCGATTAACTTTGTGAACTGGGTATTCTAGTCTTTCAAGTTCTTTTTGGATTTCGTCCGGTTCAATGTCAATGGGGAGTCCTCTGATGACCACTTTAATTAGTTTTACAGTTTCAAGAGGTAGTATAAAGCCTTGTATGTTATTATCTTTAAGGAATTTGGTGATATTTCTATGGTCATCTTCTGTTTTAGGTTCAATACGAATAAATTCACCGCTCATTCTTGCGTGGAAAAGCCTTTCTTCCTTACCAGCTAATAAATTCAATATTTCTCTATAATTTTCCGTTTTTGCAATAGTTATGTGTTTTATCTTAATTTGATTTTCTTTAGGAGATTGAATTTGAATAGAGTTTTCATCATTATGGCCTTTCAATGTGTTAAATTTATTTTCAGTTACCGTAGTTATGGGAATAATAGGGATGGAAGCTTTAACAGTTAATCTACGAGCCGGTGTTTTAAAACCGTCGTTATTTTCCTGAACATTAGGTTTACGTTTTTGTTAGTGTTAGTATTTGAAATGGAAATATTAGTATGATTAGTTTGGTCAAGACTATGCTTACCTAGTCTATATCTTTCGTAAGCCAGTGGGAATGTCTTTTCTAAAGTGGTATGTAGATTGTCCGGGATCAGTCCATTTTGTAGATTCGATAAAATTCTTTCATTGTCCTCAGATAATTTGATAAGGTTCGGTTGGTTGGTTCCGTTGTCAGTGTTCATTTCCTGTAAGTCGTCAGCTGAAGTCGTGTCTGTGTCCATCAATTTGTCATCCATAGTTCCACGAGTGAAACTCGTGGTAGCGCAGGCTGCCTCTAAATCAGGCCCGTCGCACATTCGCAAGAGAGAATCTCCCCGAAAGGCCACAGACGCAGAAGTAGGGACCGGAAAGAAAGCAATAAGAAAACTTGTGTACTAGCGCAAGGATTAGCACACACGGAGAAAAGCAAAGAATGTCTTTTCTCAACAAGAGCACAGAAGCGTCCTCTCTGCGATTCTAGCATGCAACTCCATAGGACCATAGGAAATGGGTCGCAACTGCAATGCCTGGGCCACGCCCTCAATTGCAGACTTTCAGGTAATAAGCAGAGGGGAACCAATAGAAACAGAGTATAGGAAAGGAGTGAAATGATTGGATCGCTGCTAATGAGTTCATATTACAAGAAAAAGTGAGTAAGCATCTTGCAGGGCAGTAGAAAAGAGGGTCTACAGACGATGCAAAGATGAATAAAAATAAAAGAGAAAGTTTAAGGATAGGAATACATTTTTATTTGTTTTTATAAAAATTTTTGTTGTTTTTTACCTTGGCAAGCCAAACATTATTTTTTATTTTTTATTAATAAGGACGAGGGACAAAACATTTAAGTAAAAGACAGGATGGCTCTGGGCCGTTTCCTGTTAGAGGGCTCAACATGATCATAGTTTGCTAAATCTTTAAGTAATTCATTATCAATATTGTAGTGAAAGTTAATGGCTAGTTTATGAAGGTAATTTTTGAGAGTGGGGAGACCGATTTCATTGTAGATATCAACATTACGAAAGTACCATGGGGCATTAATTATTTGTCTGATCGTGCTGCTGGATGATAGTCATGTACTAATTAATGTTTTTGACCGCATATTTAAAATTTCTACAAGATGAATAAATGGCTGTGTCGTCCGCAAAGATTGCTAAGTTTACATTAGAGTAAATTGGAAAATCATTGACAAATAAATTAAAGAGAATGGGGACGAGGACGCTGCCTTGTGGCAGACCGCTATAAATATTAAATTTACTAGAAAGCTGACCATTAATTTTGACCTGAAATGTTCTGTTTTTAAGGTAAGAAATGAGAATCTTGATGATTTTGAGGGGGAAATTATAGTTAATTTATGGATGAGTCCATCGATCCAGACTTTATTGAAGGCTAAGGAAATGTCTAGGAACAGGGCTGCAGTGGATTGCTTGTTTTTCCTAGCATGTGTAAGATGTTCTGTTAGCCGATAAACTTGGTGAGGGGCAGAGAGGGATTTTCTAAAACCAAATTGATAAGGAATGAGAATGTTATTTTCATGCCGTATATCGTTTTTATACTCTCCGCCTTCTCCTGTGCTACGGCTAGCGTCCCCTTGTGCATGCTTGAGAAGGAGCAATACAGAACGTCACTCGGTGACGTACATTTCGGCAGCCGCACGTCAGGCGTACAGAGCAAATAGGCGAAAATATGGGAAGGAGTGCTTCCCACAAAGTAAAGAATGTTTGCCATCGTCTAAACTATGTGTCAATGGCCATCAAATGAAATTGTACTTTACTAATGAAAACCCATTTTGGCAATGTAACACCAGACCGTGCCGGAAAAAAACGGACTTCTTGTTGACACATAGTTTTCTCATGGTAGACTGCAATTTGTGACAATCGTTCGCTTCTTGTACTTCTGGTGCGAGAAACTAACCTCAGTACTTTCTTATTTGAGTAACTTTTTGTACTTTCTGTAATAAAGTTTTTTGTTTGTGTTCGTAATGGAATTTTACATTTTCCCCCAATTTTCCAATACTTAAATGGGTGGCCTCCGTTTAATGTGAAAGTACCGATATTAAAAAGCTGAAGTTCTATTTATATGATTTGAGACTGGAAACAAACAATTTTTGCACACTAAGAAATCAGGTACTTGAAAAGAAGATTATCATACATATGTGAAATAAACATACCTAAATGATCCAGCAAAAAAAAATTCTCAAAAACTATATTAATTTCCTATCATGAGTGCAAGAGGAACACACTATTGATAATGGCATAAACATGTTGAAAAGAGAATTAATATCATTCAAAATTTACAGCAATGCACATAATTATAATGGATTTGTCTATTCCTCAACACTACTATCAAATGTATTTCTTGTTTGACAATGATACACTTTTGGAAAGAGAAAGATAGTTTTCCATTTAAGAAACAATGCATTTCTGTAACAATAGCAATGGTTTGGTTTGGTTTGGTTTGGTTTGGCTGAGAGTGGTACTGTCATTTTTTGTTACATGAGGGCTCATTAGACCAGGACCTACAGCTTATAGCCAATTAATTCCAAACAGCTATAAACATCCATGCCAATTGTGGAACTCGAACCCACAAACTGGTACCATATGCCAGCACCCAGCTAAATAGGTTTTTTTAAACACTATTTAGTGTTCTTAATCACTGTCATTGAAATTTACATGTTCTTTCCCTTTTGGATATCAATACAACTATATTTTATGTTTTGAAGATCTACAACCTTTTTTTTTTTTTGACAATATTTTGTTACTGGAAAATCATTTAATACAAACATATGTATATATACTTATAGATTGCACACAGCTGTGCTATTAAAATTGCCAGAGTTTTGTGCTGATAACACTGCAGTACATATAGAGATAATATTTGAAATAACAACTTGGGTTAGAACTAGTAGTAATTAATTATTCATTTCATCAAAAGTGATAGTTTTAGCATTTATAAAGTATTTAAGTTACTACAAGTGTGAACTTCTTAACTACTAAAAATGCTAAAAACAAATATCTTGGATATAGTATTCAAGAAATAATCAGTTGTAGTTTCCTCTTGCATGATAACAAGCTGCAAAAGTTAAAACACTATCATAGCAGAAATATAAAATTGCGATCACATGATTATACTTAAAAAAAAAAAAAGTGTAATAACACACAAGTTAAGGATGAACACCTAGAACAAAAAGACGATTAAATGCAATGGATAACTCTAATAGCATAAAATGAGGTAGGCAATAAATAATGACATGAGGAAATTTCAATGTGTTCAGTGATACATATTAGTAGAAAAATTAAGACTAAATTTCCACACATAAAATGTTTATATTCTAAAATAGGTGGTACACATTTGCTACTTCATACAATGAATGAAATATTTCATAACCTAAAATCAGCAATCTCAGCTGTCTTTCTCTCTTTCTTTATCGTCGTAATATTCTTCTGCCTCATCTGGGAGATAGTCATCATCTTGTTCTTCAGAGAAGTTAATCTGATAGAGAGAAAATGTAACTTTTCAGATATGTAGTAATCAAGCAACAACGCTTACAGATATATTAAAACGGTCTGAATGTGAGTTAATTCTTTCATTCATTTACTTCAACAGGAGTGTCCTCAAAAGGTGCAATAGAAAGAGGGGGAAAATCATACCAGTACAGACAGGGAAGCCTCCTTGTATGTCACCTGGTATTCTCATTAACTGCAACATGTCTCTTAAGTATGGTTATTTATTCTCATGTATGACAATAAACAAATTTTCAGAAAATCTAACTTGTATAAGACTATACATATACAGACCTGCCAACCTCAGTAAGAGCAAAATCCTACAATATTCTACCGTGCATAAAATAATCGACATAACACAAAACAGTATAGTAAAAAATTATAATATACACTTATTTATAGTTTACACGATCTGTTTAATAATATTACATAGTTCAAAGTATTTCCTTACTGTTCAGCTGATCTTGAAATTATAATATAAAACAAAAGTTATATATTTGAAATTTGTAATCATACATTTTAATGTACATTATATTTACACTAGAAGGGACCCCGGCAGTCTATATTTTGAGTACATCTATTTCTTTAAAATGGTTTTAATTGCAGAAAATCTTGGAATTTTTGTAGCATTTACTGTAGCTGATTTTGCTCTTTTTAAAAATTCATTGTCAAATTGTTCTTCATAACAGTGTCCTTGTGGGTTTGATTTGCATATTAGCAAATTTTCTAAGGTTTCCCTCGACATAGATCACCTGAGCTGAGTAGATATTTTTGTTATGTAACTAAAAATCCTCTCACACATCTGCATTACTGTGAGGGATTGTTAAAACCAGCGTTATTTTTTTACGTTTCGGAATCCGGTAATAATAGTGTCCATTCCGGAAACCCGGAAGATGCATTAAAAATCCGGCATTGCTGGGGTAAATCCGGAAAGTTGGCAGGTCTGCATATAGAAAAGGAAAGAATATTCAACTTTACAGACACAAAACAATAAATTTCAACAGTTATTGATTAGTGCATGTTGTTTCTAATGAATCTATTTATTCTGAAAGCATATTCAGTTACACTTCTTTTTGTACGCTTTTCAAAGACAAACTTATTCTAATAATTACTTTAGATAAAACATCAACTAATTATTAAAATAAAGTTCTAGTTATCAAGTGATTTTTAATTGTAAAATCACATGTAAAATGTAAATATGCATAAATAAATAATACACACCTTTTTCAAACAAGAATTTTTAGAAAAGCATATGTATCAAAGCTATATACAAATAGTCATAGTGTACAACACTTAATAAGACAGTTTAATCTCAGGCCTACTGAAAATATTATATCTAAAGAATTCAATAAATACTTACTTTTGAAGTTGCTCCAGCATAGCATAGCATCACAGCACCTGCAAACATAGCTGAGAGAATAATGTCTCTCCACTTGTGGGGAAATTCTTTCTTCTCCTCTGATTCTAATAGTTCTTTTTTCTTCAAAGCTTCAAGCTCTAAGAGTATTTATATAAAAAAGGACTCGTCATACAATTATGTAACTGCAGTCACAAAAGAATACACACTAATACACTGATAATTATTCTTCATGACCAAGGACTTTTTAAACTTTATCTTTGAATTGTTGCTTTAATTTCATAAAACTACATTATTAGTGGAGACACTCCACTCATATATATATTTTCCTGTTACAAAATTTTGCATAAATTAGCCTGAAATGTCTTTCTCAAGAGATTATAACTTTAAGAAAATGTTACACATTTACAAACTGAAAGAAATTAATACTATATCAGTATAAACTCAGAAAGTTAAAAGCATTTCTGAAATGTGTCTCAGGTACAAAAAGGTAACCAAACTTTGACAATTTTAAGGATTTCACTTTTTGATTTCTATAATCAAACTCGATTCCCATAGTACCATGAAAAGAGGAAGTAAGGATACAAACCTTCAGGGGACAAAGGAAAGTATTGTTTCAAAATCCTTTGCACAAACTCTGTAAGATTTGGACATGATTTTAGATGATTCTGAAGTGCAGCATTTGGAAACTTTGCTTTGAAAAGTGGAGCTAAAAATCCAAACACAATAGCATCTAATGAACATGGGCTGGAAAAAAACAAAAAGAAACAATGATTTTAAGGATTTAGGATAAGAAAAAAATTAATTGAAAGGAACAAATCAGAATAGCTTACTTTTTCCCAAAGAAGTACTCTTTATCTCCTAACCTGTATGAAAGCAAATTCAAACATTCTTGGGCGTCTTTGTACACCTGATAATTATTAAAACAATAAAATGATTATAAAAACAGCCAAATTATTATACTATAGTAGTCAAAAAATAAAATGAATAGTAATCAAATAAAAAGAAAACCTACCCACATATCAGAAATCAGAGGAAAAGAAAAATTCCACAGTAATTAACTCAAAACAATATTTAAATTTCATTATTCGTTATTTTATCAAAGATATTTTTCAAATTAAGCACATAAAGTTAAAAAATTGAGATAGGAGGAATAAAACAATAAAATCATAAAATAATCAATAAATTAAAAACATATCACAACTGAATCATAAATCAAATAATAAATGAAATTTTATAAACAAATAGGACTTGGCAAGGTTTTGGATGGCATATTGGCAGGTCATAATGGATTTTGAATGGGTAATTGCCCCAATGCCAGCAATGAAAAGATAAATTAGTGTTATGATGATAAAACACATAACAGTGGTAATTTAAAATTTTGTGATTGTTGTAGGAAAATAATTCTGCATTATATAAATGATACTTTCGCATACAGAACAACATAAAATGGGTGGAACAAATAATCATCAAAATAAGTCTTTAACCTAGAAGAATTTGTATGAGTATGAAGTATTTTGATTTACAAGGGAAAGATACTGCTTCATTTCTAAAATACTGGGATGCAATCATTCCCCCCCCCCCCCACTCAGGAATTACAGTAACACTACAAGGCATTGTTGAAAAATTCCTGTCTGTTTGTTCTATTTAAAAACATGGAGAATCCACAGGAGGATGTATCCAAATACTCAGGGCTATTCCCATCTCAGTCCAGATTTCCCAATCTACATCTATGAAAAACTTTGAGGAGTGGGGTAAGAAATGTAGATAGAGTGCTTCACTAAGAACAATCTAATAATAACAAAGGTTTTTTAAAAACCTTTTTCAAGGGAAAATGTTTTTCAAGGGACAAGTCAAGAGATCATTTCACCATGGGTGGTAGCCAAATATAAATTAGTCCAGGAAGACATGTTGTCATGAGTTAAATGCTAGCCTGTTTAACTGACTTCATCCAAAAGTAGTCAAAGGCCTTAGCTTCCCCCCCCCCCTCCCATAACCCTGAAGGAAAAGCAAGCTGTTAGGGTAGGTATCTATACTGATAGTGTAGATGCCCTAGTACAGGGATCGTGAACATTTGGCATGTCAACGATCTACAGGTGATATAATTTTATTAGCTTTTAAATTATTCAAAATTTAATTTTAATCATTACAATGTACAACTTGGATGGTATGGAAATGCAATTAATCAATTTTCAGTCCAGTTCTGTATGGAAACAAAAGTTTGCCAATTTGAGAAATGCCTTGGGAACAATTGAAAATGATCGATTATTAGGTGTAATTTAAAAAAAATACAGAAGAGGAAATAATGAGAACTTGGAATGCCATTCCTGATATCTTTGGTTGTTTAAAACCCCAGTGATGGCTATAATATGAGTTTTCTTCTCTACATATGGTTGTGAGTCATTATTTTATAAAAGATAGTTTAAGAAACAGAATGACTACTAAATGTAGTTTGGTCTGTGTATTACTTAAAGTGACAAAATATGAACCAGATTTAAAGCCTTTCGCCTCTAATGTACAATAGCAAAAATTTCATTAATTTGTATGACAATGTCTGACCCCTTATATCAGGTTCAATCAATAACTGATTTTAGCATTCTCATGTGGCACTTTCTTTTTGTTCTACTGAGGTTAATTGATGAACAGACTTTTTGATTCTGTAACAGGCCTGGTGCCAAGGGGGTGGTAAAATGATGAACAGTCCAGGGAGTGAAATACAAGTCAAGAGATAAACAAGAAATCAGAAAATTTAGGACTGAAAAATAGAGCTATTCCTGGACATCGACAACGACTGTTTTTCACTAAAATAAATAAATTATAACTGAACCACACTGGCTCATATTCCAAGATGCTTTAGACTGTTAGATCAAAATAGACTTCAACAAGAAATCTACATTTGTGAAAATTGTTGAGTACATAAATGTCTTTACAAAAAGTTTCATGACTGTTCCCAATATATGATTTGTAATGTAAGACTAAAATTTAAAGAAAACACAATAGAATAATACTGAGCTCATGAAATATCACACCATATCTTTGTGTCTAAAACTGCAGTATGTAACCAAACAAGTTGGAGTTCATATAATGGGCCAGCATTTAATTATAAGCATCTATGACAAATATTGTGTAACATATAAACACAAATATAGAATAACATATATAGACACATCAATATACACATACAGTACAACACACATACACATATACAGCATATAAATAAAAAATACATATTTTAGAGGTAATAAAGCAGCATTTTTTTATCAATTTAAAAAATCAAATGCACTTACGGCAGTTTCTCTCTGGGAATCCTCAATCAGATCATTATTCCAGAGATTGTTGATGACATTTTGAGCAGATCGCTGTTGGTGGCCAGGCAAGAAATAGTTGAGTGGGAAACTCAAAACCCTCGCATACCAAGGCCTGGTCAACTCACAATAATTTTTTTCATCAACCCACCATATGTAAAGCTGTATGAATGAAACCAAAATCCACATGTAGCAGATTTATATAGGCAGGGCAAAAACACAGTTATGCTTAACAAATTCAACGAATACAACATGCTAATATTTATTTTTTGATATAGTCACCACAAGTAGTCAGACAATAACCCCACATTTTTAAAAAAATTAAACATAATTTTGTTTTCCAGCTCAAGAATCTTGAACAGAATTTTGCACAGCAAATCCACCCAAAACAAAAGGTTTTTAGAGAGTAATCAGAAAGGATTAGATCAGAACTATTTGGAGAAAGTAGCAGAATTTCTATTTCTGCTGAAAGAATTGAAAGTTTAAGAAAAGTCACTATGCAAATATCTTGCCAAATGGAATAAAACTGGACTACTATGAAAAAAACTACATGTCTGTCTTAGTCTAATTTTCTTCACTTAGTTGAATACAAAAATGATTTCTTTAAATACACACAAGCACTTATCACAAATGAGAAGAATTTAAAGAAACATCCCTTTGTAGCTTATTGCAGGAATGCATAAGCTAGATATTAAGTTATGCCAATGTCATTTTCTGACAACAAATGGAAATCCTGCAATTTAAGAAATTATAAAAAATTATTTCTTGAAGCAAATATTTCCATGTTTTGTTTACAACATTTATCACAGTGTCATAGTTTAGCACCTTCTATACACAATCCTGTACAATCTCAATTTATAACACATTAACATAAATGTTGATAGACATATACATGTATAAAAATACTTACTAAAGCTGGATAAAGTTTATCTCTTAGAAGAGCAGTATATGCGATGATATCTGAACATTGCTTGGGAGTCAGATGACCATCTGTATTATAATTCTGAAAATTAAAACCACAAGATTAAATTAAAGAACAAAAGCTTTTACTTACAACATCTTACAATAATTACATTAATTAAAATAAAAATAATAAAATGAATATTGGAATTCAATGCCTCTTTTGACATGAGAATGAATTATATTTAAAAAATTTGCTACCACTAAATGCAATATAGATACTGGAATTACAATGTGATATAAATCTTGCACAGCTCTATAATATATTACAAATACCTAAATTCTCAATTATCATACATATATCACTTTCTAAAATAAAATTCAAAGATAAAAGATGACCTTTTGCCATTCAACTTTAAGGTATTATTGAAAGATCAAGAACTAAGAGATTATACACTTAAGAGATATAAAATTTATATTTTTATGTTATGTGATACAAATTAGAGTAAAAATATCAAATTTAGTGACTAAAGGATGATGAATTCCTATTCACAAACTCACTGCAATGATTTTATGACTAGATTTGTTTTCACTGAAAATTTTCATAACTCTTATACTACACAGGCAGAGTTTTACAATACATTCAAAGTTTTATGATCACTTCAAAAAGAAACAAATTACTTTCTCTAAATTGAATGACTGACTTTTCTATCAAGTCTAGTAACTACCTCCAAGAAATGGGTTGCAACTACTTGAAGCAGTTGAAGAAGGAGTAATTTGATGAAAATTCAAAATTAATGACAATCTAAAAACTTTATTTGCATTTCAATTCCTCTACAGAGATAGAAAATTGACTGTCCATGCCTGAAATATAACTATAACAGTGTGTTTAGGTTATTCAGTCATTTAAAAAGAAGAAGAATATATATCTTTTTGGCCTATATACCTAACAAAACAGAAATGGACAATAAATGAACAAGACACACAAACAATGGAGAAGTTAACAAATTAACTCATGAATCTTTTGCATATTCATACAATAGTGCAATAATTTTGCTTTTATTAAAGCTGCAAAATTGGTAAACCCCTAAAAAAAAATAAACAACAGTAATTTAACATAAATGTTGGCCAATACAAAATTGGCCAACATTTATGTTAAAGATTTATTTCTTGTAAAACTTCTCAAACTTTATTTCATATAAAGAAATGCATAAGATACACTTATGAGAAATTCAAAGCCCCAACCAACTGTATTTCCTCCACTTTTAAAGTAAATCAACACATGACTAACACATGAGTAAATAAAAACATGACTATTCAGAAAGTTTAACACAGTGTAAAAATTGCTTCCATCTGATAAGTCACAAAACAAAAACCACACAGTAGGTATGTTTTCCGAGAAGGCCATTCTATTTTAATAACATGCCAGAAAAATTATTTTATATATATATATATATATATATATATATATATATATATATACAGTCAATTCCGGTTAGTCAGATCACATCGGGATGTGATCATTTTTGTCCTAATAACCAGCTGGCGAAAAATATTAGGCATATGGAAAAAGGTTTGTTTTGGTTCTTTAGGATTCGGTCCAAATAAGCAGCTGGTCCGATTAACCGGTGGTCCTATTACCGGATTGGACTGTATATATATACACTGAAGAGAAAAAAAAAACTGGTACATCTGCCTAATATCGTGTAGGGCCCGACGAGCCTGCAGAAGTGCCGGAACATGACATGATATGGACTGAACTAATGTCTGAAGGTATGCTGGAGGCTATTCACAGCATGAATCCTGCAGGGCAGTCCACAAAACCATAGGATTGTAAGAGGGTGGAGTTGTCTTATGAACAGCATGTTGCAAGTTGCAAGTCAACCCAGATATGCTCAATAATATTATGTCTGGGGATTTAGGTGAACAATGGAAGTGTCTAAAGTCAGAAGAGTCATCCTGGAGCCACTCAGTAGCAACTCTCGACGTAGGACTGTGTGTGTATGTGTCACATTGTCCTTCTGGAATTGTCCAAGTCTGCTGGGATGTACAATGGACATGAATGGGTGTAGATGATCGGACAGGATGTTTATGTACCCGTCACCTGTCATCTCTAGACATATCAGGGGTCCCATATCACGCCAACTGCACACACCCCATAGCATCATAGAGGCTCCACCAGCTTGAACAATCCCCAGTTGACATGTACAGTCCATGGATTCACGAAGTTGTCTCCATACCTATACATGTCCATCTGCCTGATACAATTGGAAATGAGATTTGCCAGACCTGGCAATGTGTTTCCAGTCATCAATTGTCCAATGGATGTATATATATATATCAGGCGAGGTTTTGTGCCATGTAGTCAACAACGGTACACAAGGGGCTTGTGGCTCCAAAAGCCCATATCAATGACGGTCTGTTGAACAGTTCGCACGCTGACACTTGTTGATAACCCAGCATTGAAATCTGCAGCAATTTGAGGAAGTGTTGCACGTCTATCTCATTCAAGGATTCTCATCAGTCGTCAACGGTCCAGTTCTTTCAAGGTCTTTTTTTGGCCATACCATTGTTGGAGATTTGATGTTTTACCGAATACCTGATATTCCTGGTGCACTCATGAAATGGTCGTGCATGAAAATCCAAATTGCATTGCTACCTCAGAGATGCTATGTCCCATCTCTCGTGCACTGACTATAACACCATGTTCAAAGTCACATAAATCGTGATAACCTGCCATTGTAGCAGCAGGAACCGTTCTAACAGCTTTGCCATATACTTGTCATCTTATATAGGTGCTGCCAACCGCATCGTGTTATACTGGTTGGTTGCACATCTCTATTATTTGCATATGCACACTTGTACCAGTTTTTTGGCTCTTCAGTATATATATACAGTAGAACCTCACATAACGAGCATAATTCATTCTAGAGTCATACTCATAATGCGAAACAATTTTTCCCATATAAATTAATGTAAAATACAATAATGCATTCCATGCCAAAAAATACTCAAAATTTTTTAGACGTTACATTTATTATTTAAAAGAAATTACTTATACATAAATTCTTAAGGAGCAAAATCATCCATATGCAGTTTATTATTTACGAATTTATGACACATATCTAATTTTTTTACTAGAAAGCTATCTAGCGACATTTGTATTTCTCGGCACTTCAAAATTTGCCGAAAATATGTCACCGCATTGTCATTGAATAAATTTTTAACACGCATAGCCACCGTCTTATGAGGGTGATGCTTTCTAACTTACGATGCAACAGTTTCCCATGCTTTCATTATTTCTTTTATTGTGCCAGAAGATTGTTTCTTCGTCCTTCTCCACTGACAAACTCTCCTCTACAACTGCTTGCTGTGAAAGCTACTGCAAGCCTATTAGCTGTTTGGTGGTCAGCTCTTGGTTGTGCTCTTCCACAAGCTCCACAATATTGTTGTTATCCTCCAGTCCCATGACTTCCTTCCACGTCACTTGTTATGCAAAATGTTGCTCGTTCTTTTACGATTTATTTTGCTCGTTAAGCGAGGTTCCACTGTATATTCATAAGTGTCCATCTATAAATTAATGTGTGGCCTTAAGTAAAAAATCAATAGCATTAACGGTTATATGAAATGATCATTAATTTTAAGGAAGAGAGTGTCTATTATCACAGAGAGTATCAACATCATGGTATTTTTAAATCTCATCAAGACTAGAATCGAATCTGTTAAAATAGAAATTTATATTGCAGACTTAAAGCTTAGATTTTCATTGAACAAAATAAAATTAATCGAGTTTATTCCTCTCCTCTTGCATGATAATGGGTAACCAACCACATATAAGAGAATTTTTCTAAATTATTAACTGATTACTTTTTTTATAAGACAGATAAAAACTATACCCCTGAATTTTGTTCATTGTACTAATTGACCATGAGTTTCTAGAGCAGCCATACTTAACCTTTTTCTTGCCTCAGGCCACATTCACATAATTTCCAAATTGAAAGGGCTGCAATGTTATAGTGATATGACAAAAAAAATCCTTATAGGGAAAAACATTATTGGTTGAACTCCGTTTGATTAAAGATAAGGATGCATACCACCTGATAAATCAACAAATATTTACTAAAATTAAAACAGAATAACAGTACTTATTATTTATCATCATACCAGTCAATACTAGCTCAAATATTAACATCAGCGTATTTACCAATATGATTTTTTCATCATATTTGTGTACTTCAAAATACATTATTAAAAATAAATAAATAAATAAATAAATAAAACTCAAAATTAAACTTTCTTCCAATTGTTTATTTAAAAATTAGTTTGATTTTTTACATGTTTTTATTAACTCGCTTTCTTGTTTGTTTGTGTGTTTGTCCCGTACAAATCTTGCAATCGATTTTTAACTAACTTCCTGACTAGGTGAGCTAGACGTCTGAAACTTTTAGAATAGCTCAGAACACGATGACAATGAATTCTTTTGATACTTTTGGCCATCTTTAAGCAGATTTGAATCCATTTTCAGTTAATTTGGTTTTGTAGACTGGTGCAGCCATCTATCGCTGGGACGGGAACGAAAAGTTAAAAGCAAGTTAACTTCCAATTAACTTCATTTTCTTTCAAATTGATGGGATAATTCATCAAAAAAAATTTTTTTAAAGTATTTATTAATACATAGAATTGTCAAGTTTATATGATTCAACAGAAAATTTAAAAACATGGTATATAAAAAGTTCTTTTTATCTTGTAATTATTGACACTGAAGACATTTTTTTACTATATCAGACAAATGGGGTTTCTAATTGCTACATGCTAGCCTCAATACGTCATCAAGGTGAATCAGTAAGTCGATTCCTGTATACGTTTTTTGTATATTTCATTTTAGAATAGGAAGATTCACAAAGATACGTTGATGCGAATAAGGTGAGCAACAGAAAGGCACAATTTTGTACAGTTTTATATTTTTCAGGGACTAATTTCCAAAAATATATGTACTCGTTTTTCTCTCTCTTTTCTTTCAAAATAGCTTTCAGATTAGTATCATTCTTAAGCTCATTAGTATCATTTTTAAGCTCACTAAGTTTTTCTGTGATGTCGCATAGAAAAGCTAAAAGACACCACCATCCATTATTATTAAGTTCGCTGTAAATTTTGTTGTTTTGCTCTAAAAACAAAATAATTTCTTGTCTTAAAGAAAAAAATCGCACCAGAACTTTTCCTCAGCTTAGCCATCTCACTGAGGTATGTAAAAGGACGTCGCTATAATTACTGTTTAATTCTTCTAAAAGAATTTTAAATTTTCTGTGGTTCAAATCTTGTGCTCAGATATAATTCACTATATTTATTACGGTCTTCATTAAGGCATCTATTTCGCAAATAGAGATACTTGCTGCTAAGTTCTCTTGGTGTATGATACAGTGAAAAGACAAGAGATTTGTTAAATTGTATTTTTTTTTCAATAGGGCCACAAATCCCATTTCAGATCCGGTCATTAAAGGACATCCATCCGTGCATATACAAACTAATTTTTTTATATCAATGATTGTTCTCCGGGAATGTACTAATATTATCGAGATAGTCTGTGCCTCTGGTTTGATTTTTTATAGGAAGAAATTTAAAAAAATCTTCGTGAATAATATTTCGTTCAGTACAGAATCTAACAAAACGGAACATTGCTATTTCACTGAAATAGCGGTGCTAGAATCAAAAGCCAAACTAAAATATTTACAGTTTTTTAAGACTTCTAAGATGCGATTAAAAACATGTGTTGCAATATCTTCAATGCGTCTAGTGCAGGTAGAATCAGAAAGCTGCATGCTTTTGATTTGAGTTATTATTTGGTTTTTAATGCTAAATTTATCAAATAATACGTTGGAAGCACTGAGAAAGCATTCCTTCACAACCTCTGTGTCAGTAAATGTTTTCATATATTTTCCAAGTATGTAACAAATTTCATACAACGCTCTTGTCATCGATGAATCTTGTGAAATCGCTACGAATAGAATATTTTGTTCTTGTTGCAATGATTTCTTGACAAAAGTTAACTTTTCACTTAAGCCGCAAGGAAAAGTGTCATTAAATGCTTTATGTTTCGTAGTATAATGACGAACAATGTTTTATTTTTTAATATAACATTCTGACGACAGATCATGCATGTGACCAAATGATTTTTATTTTTAACAACGAAATATTCTTCTTCCCAATTGTCTTAAAAAACTCTCTTTTCTTGAGACCATTTTCGTTTCCTGTTTGAAGAAACTCCTGCCATTATGGGTATTAAATTATAGTGAAACAAGACGTTCAAAACAGCAAAGCAGGCAGATCTGTTTCGCGTAATAGACACTTGTCACGCATAACATTACCACCACAGATAAATATCTTATTAATTAACTTTAGACATGTCAAACATGTCATCATAGGGCAGTGGTGTTTCCGATGGAAGCGCAAATTTAAATGTAAAAATATTTTTGTTGGTCAAGAGCCAAGACCATGGAGTTTATAGTTAAGTGCCGCAGGCTTCAGTTTCAGTTAGATCTCAGCAAGCGATGATTGTTCACGTTATCATAAAACTTACAAAAATATAAAAAATATATAAACTTAGAATGCCAGTTTTTATTTATTACGTTTCTGATAATGAATAAACAAAAATTAATGTGTTCTGGGCCGCACATATTTGCTTGACGGGCCGCATGTGGACCACGGGCCACAGGTTGAGTACCTCTGTTCTAGAGTATCAATATTGATTTTTTTACTTTACAAATATAAGAATTCCAGTTTCATTACTTTCTTTCCTTCAAACAAAATTCTTATATATAACAGTGTTTTAAGATATCAAATGTAACAAAATTCTTCTTTATAAAATGTTTTAAAATATGGAGAACTCCACATAACAGCTGAAAAAGAGTGAACATTTTTTAACAGCTCTTGCTTCTCATAATTCAGAGATAATAAATAAAGCAATTAAAACTGTCAAAAGTTATTCAACAAGGCTCTTCAAAACTGAGTATTTTTATATGAATATAGGGTAAGTCTCACCTGTCTTTGAAGATATGATACAATATCGTCAAATGTCGTAAACGTATTTTTTTTCCCATGCTTAAACACAGGCAAATGACCTAAAAAAAAGATATTTCAAATTTAAAAACTATTAATATTTTTCTAAATTACAACTTGATGAGTAAAAATACTTAGAACATGGTATATGGAGGAAAATATTTGATAAAATGAATACATATTGAAAAAAATGTATTATAATCAGTTATAATTTTTTTGGCTGTTGGATAATCAATGGACATTATCTGTATTTTATCTATACCTACATTTAATAGTACCTTTAAAATTCAAATTTTTTATACCTTCTTTTTTTGCCAGTTTTAGAAATTATCATTATAGTAATTAGTCATAGAAACAATCACCAAAATAATACTTCTTGAATGAAATTTTCTCAAAGCCTTGAGCTAAGGTTCCCTACAGAAATATCAATAGTAGCTAATATATTTGTTCATAATCTAAATACAAACATGGAATTGTGGTTACTGAAAGTTACATACTCAGGATGTTTTCTTTTGTTTACCTTGAATCAGTTCAGTTTAAAAGCTAAGTGCTAAGTAATTATTAGGTTTTTTTCTCATACTTTACTGTAATTTTGTTTTATTATTCAAACAAAATTTTCATGCCTTTAAAACTTTACTTCAATGAATAGTGGCTTTAATGTTTCTAAAGTATATGGATTTCAAATGCGTAAAGGTGAGAAAATTCTGATTTTAGTGAAATAGAATATTTGAAAATAGCAATAAGCAAGTTAAGTTTTAAAATCCCATTTTTATCAATTAAATATTTTGTTTCATGAATGATTAAAATTTGAATTTCACCATCTGCATGTTTCTCCAAATACATAATAATAATTTATTAAATTTTACAGTTCAAAATTTAACTTAATATTTTCTTTCTTACTTGTTTAGGTAACCACATTTTCTGAACAGCCCTTACTACCAGTTAAGATGCTTTCAGCAAAATACACCTCATCAAAAGCCTGACTGGATCCCAATGCCCAGAATTACTAATAGTACATAAATATGATATGTTATCCATGATTTTCAAGGAAATATTCTAGAAAAGGGGTCGGCAAACTATGGCTTTGGTTACATACATGTGGCTCTGAAGCATGACGATAAAATTAAAACTGCAAATAAAACTATCATAGTTTCTTTTATACAATGTTTAGATTATTTCATTCACATAATGGTAATTTCATTAGTTTTAAAGGTCTTGTTTTTCAATGATTGATACAACTCAGTAAGAGTATTAGACTGTATAATATTTTTAATTTGATTAATTCAACATCACAAAACTCATGCATAAAAAAGCCACATTTTACACACACATCAGGAAGACACCTAACCTCTCATCTCTACTTGTCTTCTCGTCATTTCCTGCTTTCACAGCTCCCGGCCAACCCCTCGTCATGTGATCAGTATGAGCCTGGGGGATTGTGATGCTTACCTTGGTCAATAGGAGGTTTGCGGCACGTACAGGTCTCACAAATTTTCATGGCACTAAAATGTGCAAAGCATGAGGAAGGGGAAAGTGAGTGTTAAGGGGATATAAAAAAGCCACAGAGTGGAAAAAAAGCCAAAGAGGGAGTGGAGGGGATGGTTGAACACATGATAGGCAGGGCTAGTTACAAACCAGACATACAGAAACTTTCTAAGGAAATGCAAGTTTATTGATCACTCTGATTAAAACCAATGAGAGCATTTTTTGTGTTCTTCATTTAATAGAGACATAATGAATGTTATAACTTGTTATAATGCTACTTAAAATTGTCCTTATTTGTAAAAATATATTTATGGCTCTCTTAAATTGTTATGAGGGCCAGGTTTGGCTCTTCTGCCTTAAAAGTTGGCTGACTCTTATCAGTTATTAAACATTTAGGCAAAGTCCTTAAGGCATTACACAATATCTGAGTTTTGAGCTTATAAACATCATAAAGAATTCCCTCAACAAATTTATAATCATGAGAAAAATACATACCCTAAAAACATTAAAATCAAAATTACATTATGACCATTCCTAGATTATTTCCTCTGTAATGAATACATATATATAAGAATCAATTATTACCATGCTTAGATAAAGGCCAATTTGACTTCTTAACTTTCAGTGGAGCTCCAGAAAACTTTGAATATGCCTTAAGAGAAAAAAAGAAAGAAAAGCTATGAATGGTAAAATATGAATGGAGGAAAATCTATAAATTAATTTAGAATCAGAAAAAACTTTTTTCCTCCCCTTATACAAAGAGTTATGAAGTCAAGAGTCACATTCTAGGGGGAAAGTAAATATGATGAAAACTAATACTAGAATTACACCCTTTATTAAAGTGTTTTTATTGTTTCTGAGTAAAGGGAATGGATTTGTTTTTAAACCCCATTGATCCTATAAAACTACAAACAGTTTTAGACATACACATAAAACTAATTTACAATTAAGTATGAACACAATTTTGTGTTGAGTAAACAGAAAACCATATGAAACTGTACAATTAACAAAAGATTTTAACTGAAGAGGTTTAACAAACCACAGTGTAACTATATGTGAATAAAAAGTTTTAAGATATTTTATATATTATTGCTAGTAATATAATAATATGTAGTCATCACAATCACAAAACAGAAATATTTCAAAGCCAGGACAGGCATTCATCCCATAAAAATGAGCTCTTTCCTGAAACCTTGACTCACAGTATTTAACAGACCAGGTCGAATTTGACAGGCACTAGAGATTTCTCCCCGAAAAAGTTAAGATTCTGTAGTATTCCAGAGTGCCTGCAGATATTTTCTGTATTTGCTTTACTATGGGCACAACTTTTCTATACACTTGGAAGAGCCTTTAAACTATGTGATTAAAAAAAAACTGATAATTCTTTAAAGCAGAGTGTGAAGTATGTTTTTGTCATCTTTTCTAGAAATGTCTACTGTGGTCAGAAAATAAAAGGACAACTAATCTTTCTGTCCAAAATATGATGTAGCCAATATCCTCAATAGCTACTGAATGTTTGATTATGATGGGCTACGATTCCTTATATGCACACTTTCTGGCCAATCTTGGCCTGTTCTTGTTTATACCAGCCAATATGCTGTATATATGTATAAATATGCTATGTATAAATATATTAAGCTAAAATAAAATATATAAATTAAAGAAAAGCTCACTGAGGCAGTTCTCCCGGGGGGAGGACAAGCCATGCTGCGAGGATTGGCATGAAATCATCTCAAGATGATTTCATTCCATGTCACAAATCAACACAGTGATTTTGAATATCCCCCAGATTTTGATGATATTTGACACACTTGCAGGTTTCATGGACATATGAAAAAATGTCAATTCTTAGTGGTCTTACTTTATTGGTTCAAAAGTTATTAAATATTAAAATTTTAATTTTTTGCAAAAAAAAAAAAAAAATTCCACATATGTCAGTCTTAAATGGCTGTAAAACAGTAACCAGTTGAGGTGCAGACCTGAAATTATGCTCATTTTGAAGCTCTTTTCCAGAGCTTTCATATGATATGCAACATAACAGGGTTTAAAAAAAAATAATTTTTTAAAATTTATTTGAAATTTTAAAATTTGAATTTCTCAATAAGTGACAATTTTAAAATAATTCTCAAAATAAGTTTATATCATCATCTAACAGCACCCAAAATCTTGTTTTGGGATCTCTATGGGATCCTGAGATATAGGAGGTATAATATATGCATGGTTAGAGGAAAAATGCCAAATTTTTCATATATATACAAATAAATATAATTATAATGTATAATTATACACATACATAATACAGAACTATAAGTATGCACTTTTCTAGAAAATCCAGCCGATCTCAAAATCATAATTCATTTTACAGAGTTATACACAGAGTTTACCAGTTTAGAAACATGGAAGTAACACATGTACAGCTATCACATCTTCATTTCTGGGAAGCCATGAACTCTTGCACAATATCCTCAGCTTTTTTCACCTTGTTGCCTTGTAAACCGTATGTTCAACCATTTGGTGTGATGGGGTTCACCTTGCAGATCACATTTGAAGAGGGAATCCACAGTACACCAGGTCTTGTAAGGTATGAAAATGAAGGACATGATCCTTGAGGATGGAGGAATGTTACTTTTACTTAGTTTACATCTTCATTTTTAGCTAAAACATAGCTTAGGTACCATTTGCCACCATAGACTGCAACTACATATCTACCTATATCACTCAAGCCCAATCTATTTGCATAACTTGCTACAGGAAAGATGGTTGATATGGGTGCAGAAGAAACTGATTTGGCACTTACTTTTGTTCTACACTTTGTGGGTACAAATGCATGGTTTTTTTGTATACCTGGGATAGCTACAGTTTTGCTGTATCGGTGTGCTTATTGTTTTTCTGCTTGAATATACTCTTAATGGTTTACATATGTGAAATCTATGTTGGAAATGCAGTGGCTATAAAATGCCATTCAGCTTCAACCTCAAAATCTTATAGTGAAAGCACATGTTTAAATGCCACAGGCTGGTCCACGATAAATCCTCTCTCAAACTTACGACAAAACAAAAAGATTTTGGGGTTGAAGCCAAATGGCATTTTTCAGCTATTGCACATGGAAAAGGTCCACGCAATGGGGGTGGGGGTGGGGGCACAGTAAACAGATAGGCAGCCAGGACCAGCCTGCAACAGCCTTATTAAGACAAAGTACAGACTCCAGGACAAGTCTTTGAATGGGCAAATCAGAATACTTCCAACATAGATACTGTGGATTTCCTCTTCAAATATGATCTGCAAGATGAACCCCATCACATCAAATGGTTGAACATACAGTTTACAAGGCAATGAGGTTCATGGCCTCCCAGAAATGAAGATGTGATAGCTGTACATGTGTTACTTCCATGTTTCTAAACTGGTAAACTCTATGTATGATTCCATAAAAAGAATTATGATTTTGAGATAGGCTGGATTTTCTAGAAAAGTACATACTTATAGTTATATATATATAAATATATTATATATGTATATAATTATACATATACTTATATAATTATAAATATAATTACAATTACATATGATTGTATGATTATACATTATAATTATATTTATTTGTATATATATGAAAAATTTGGCATTTTTCCTCTAACCATGCATACATTATACCTCCTATATCGCAGGATGCTATAGAGATCCCAAAATAAGATTTTGGGTACTGTTAGATGATAATATAAACTTATTTTAAGAATTTTTTCAAAATTTTAGAATTGTCACTTTTTGAGAAATTTAAATTTTAAAATTTCAAATAGATTTTAAAAATTTATTATTTTATAAACTCTATCATATTGCATATCATATGAAAGCCCTGGAAAAGAGCTTTAAAATGAGCCTAAGTTCAGGTTTGCACCTCAACTGGTTACTGTTTTACAGCCATTTCAAGACTGATATATGTGATTTTTTTTAGTAAAAAAAAATTGAATTATATTTTAATATTTAATAACTTTTGAACCGATGAAGTAAGACCACTAAGAATTGACATTTTTTTATATGTTCATGAAACCTGCAAATGTGCCAAAAATTATCAAAATCTGGGGGGTCATTCCGATTTTCACTAAAAATTGTGTTGATATGACATGGAATGACCCCTTGGTGAGAAAGTGTGCATATAAGGAAGCTGTTCCATTATGATGATTCTAATCCCAGAGCATATTTTCAAGATATCTTTTCTCAGAACAGTGTGACCCCAGCAGCAGCTAGTCAACTCACATTAACAAATTACTTTTTCAGTTTTAAGACAGATGGAGTGATTAATAATCTCTTTGACACCTCTGTCCCCTCCACTCTTAGCGTATCGACCATTGATTGACTGAAGACCAGTCGCTAAGCAGCAATTCCTGACTACGCAGCCAAGGGTTGATTTCCCAAGTTCGGTGAAGTCCATTGTTGTGGGCCTGGATGCCGGACAGACAGTACAGATCTGCCGACCAATTGGGGCAACCCTGGGTCCTGGAGTGATTAATAAAAAAAAAAAAATATGAAGAAAGCAAAAAAGGCCTACAGCCCCGATGAGACTTATGTGTTGATAAAGATATTCATGATAATTTCTGTAGCAAAGCCTCTGTCATTATACCTCCTACTGTTTTTAAATAAACTCCACTGCATTTTAATGTAAATTGTTTTACCTTCATGCCTTTAGTATTAAGAAGTATATAAAACATTTTAATAAAGAATATTAATTACATAAAGGACTTAAAATAATATTATAGAACCCAGAATTTATCAAATTCTACTGTTATACATAATAATTAACATTGTCAAGAAAAGCAGATGATCTTCCCCTAGGAATAAAATAACATACAATTAGGACCAAAGAGGGAACTATATAAGCTACGTAAATTTTGTCTGCAAACTACAGATACTTCAACTAATGAAAGTTACCTTCATTTAAATAACAATCTCAAAAAGTCGTTTTATAATATAAAATATTACAACAATATTTAAACTTAGCAGGACAGTGGCACTAAATACATTACATACACATTAAGATAAACATGAAATGTTTGATTCAAAATATTTGTACACTAACCATAACTTGTAAACAGGTAAGATCTATAGATGGCAATCCCCAATCTCCTTCCCAAACATCTAGTTCCATGTTTATTTTGGAAAAGAAAAATCATTCAATCTAAGCGAACTGGTAACCACGTTTTTCGCTTTTCTGCATAACAGTTTAAAACCGATTGTTATTGAGATTGGTTAAGTCGTTCAACTGATTCGATTCAAAATTTTTCGATTAATATCGATATAAAGCGACTCTTCTATCATTTAAATTTTAGCAGTCCTATTAACAAAACGTAGCCGCCCAGATGGTGTAATGCAGGGTCTCCCAAAACTTATTTGACCTACCACCCATTTTCAGAGAAAAACGTCACTAGATACTTAATAAGTATCACAATACATGATTGTTTCCCGCCTAGGAGTAGCGTAGCTACATATTCAGTGCCCTGGAGCAAGTAATATCTGTGCGCCCACTTGTTTCTTGGAAGAGTTCTGACGAAATTTGTTTTCTATCTAATTTTCTTATTTCGATTTTAAAACCTTATTTAAGAACGATTAATTTGAAATTCAAGACATTTCGACAATAAGATAGCAAACATAAATATAATAATAGAACAAATTATAATTCTTTAAATAAGGAGTACCTACTAATATTTACTACATATTTTATGAACTGTATTGACAAAATGTACTTATGTATGTTTAGTTTCCACATTAAAAGACCACAAAATTGTTGTTTTCCCGCTTTTCCGTTTGCAAATCGGTCAATCTCTCCTGATCAAGTTGACAAGATATTGTTTTTTCAGTTAATATAGTGTCCAAAGAGTTAAGACTGTCTTGTCTCCTGCTTCATCTTAAATACGTTTTTGTTAATTTTAGCTTCAAAAAACTTCGTTCTGTTGTTGCTGTCGTCACCGGTTGTTGAAGGGCGATCCCACTCCCTTGACGAGGCCTAACCGCCCCTGGGTTCGTTGCTTCTCGTTGTAGGAATGGATTACACGGTTGACGAATCAAGACACGATCTTTAGGGCCTGTTCACATAGAAGTCCTGGAGTAGAGAACATTCAATGTGGACATCGTCACAGTGAGCTTGTGTGATGTTTTCTGACGAGTCCAGGTTTAGCTTGCAGTCTGATTCACGTCGGACTTTCATATGGAGAACGCCAGGTACCCGTTACCACCAAGACAACATCATTGAACGACACCGTTACGGTGGTGCAGGATTGCTCGTTTGGGTTAGAATTATACTGGGCTCCAGAACAGATCTGCATGTTCAAATCGGAACCATGAACGGCCACATTTATCGGGACATCATTCTGGAACAACATGTACGTTTGTTTAGGGGTGCCATGGGCGCAGAATTTGTGTTTATGGATGACAACGCCCGTCATCACCGAGCAAACATCGTAAACGAATGCCTTCAATCTGAGGATATACCCGTATGGAATGGCGAGCATTCTCACCTGACTTGAATCCGATAGAGCATGTGTGGGACATGCTTGGCCGACGAGTTGCAGCCCGTCAACCATCTCCTACATGTATACCGGAACTTGGGGGATCATTGTTTGTTGAGTGGAGTAATCTTCCACAAGATCAGCTTGATAATTTCATACTCAGCATGCCTAGGCGTTGTACGGACTATATTTCATCGCATTAACCATCGGTATTAACCATCATACCAACCATATAATACTAAGTTTTTGTAAAGGAGATATTTTTTACAATTGCTCCAGGGAGCAAAAATCGTAGCTTTTATGAATGGTATCAAACATACACCATCTTTTTTGTTCTTTATCTTTTGTTTAATAAATGGGCTTTATGAATAAGTCACGTTTGTTTTGTTTCTGAACCTTTATTGCCGGTCCATTATCCTTAATTTATGGACATGAGTGCATGGGCGGATCCAGCCGATTTTCAAGGGGGGGGGGGGGCTGTCTTCCACCCGGGGAGAGAGGTTATGGAATATCCCCTACTCAGCGGAGGGACAGAGGGGCCTCCCCAAAAATTCTTTTAAATATATAGTGCTTGAAAACTTCCTCTTAGGCTATTTTAAGTGCCTCAAAAGCACCTTAAAATATTATTTTAAACCAAGAAATTTACATTCTCTCCCAATGTAACATGAAAACTATGGCATTTTATTCAAATACGATACATTTGGATTTTTAATTTAACTAATAAACATCTTGGTACAGTTTTATAACATATTGGTACATTTTTCATAATGTTATTGTTATGTAAATAATTTCAGACCTAATTAACTTAAATGTTACAAAATTGTCTCAAATCTTAAACTGTTGAGGACAAAGGATCATATCAGGCTATATTACGTAAAGACAGTATTTATAGTATAGACAGTTATTTGTTTTGACCTAAACAACAAAGTCCAACTTCCTTTTCTTCATTTTAGCAAACCTATCAACGACTTTTTTTTGCATCAATTTTGTTATGAGGGGTACCAGAGATACCCCTTTGCGTTGTGTAAAATTAGGGCGGTGAACTCCAAAGGGAACTATGCTTTTATAAATAAAAATAACAACATTTATTATACAATATTTTACAAGAAAAGGTCGGGTTTACATATTATATTTACGATCTTGGCTATAGATATTTTAACAGAATTAGGGCATACTTCATCCGCTTCCTGCTGCATAACCATTACGGGTCGAGTGAAAGAAAGTCTCGTAATCTCTCAAACGGCATGAGCACTATTTAAAAGGGGAAGAAATGACCAACCTGGGGAGTTTTTTTGATGAAACAGCAGAGCATGGCGTCGTTGAGGCACTTCTACCGGAGGAGGCTTTAGGCATCGGGCTAGAAGTCTTGGGGCCCTTCAATGAAGGAAGTAGCCGAATCGGCGCTGGCGGTTGAACACGGACATCTCGCCATTTTTACGGGGCGACCTTTTTTTCCCCAGGCTTTCTTCGCAGCTCGCCACCTCAAATCGCTCTCTCGCTCTCCCTCCGAACGTCGTTTTTCCCACACTCGGGGCTCCCCCAATTTTTATTATAACTCCTCCCCAGGTCAGTTATTCACGTAAATTTATTGCCTCTTCCAGTTTTTTATTCGAGGGCAGGATGCTCCGACATCCCCATGGTTGACCCATTTGGTACGCTTATTTCCAAGAAAATTGGATGTCCGTTGAATTTCCTGGAATTTCTTTCCCCCGTCCTGAGGAATTCAGGGGGTGCGATGTTTCTTGGAAAATTGGTGCGGTTCCTCCTTTTTCCAATATGGCCGTTTTATGCCCCGTAATCGTGTTGGAAAAACAAAATGGCTATGACGTTGGAAGGAGTTCAAAAATGTCCAAATTGTGGATCCTTCACAACAAACTTTGTCCGTAATTCCTCTGTGAATGTTTAGCAGTGCTAATGCTACAAGTCTATCCTCTCTCATGGTTGTTCTCATCCAGTCCTTCAACCTTCGAAGGGTTGAAAAGGACCTCTCGGCAGTAGCTGTGCTAACCGGCAGAGTTGCAAAAATATTCATCAATTCGTGTATTGCAGGATAAACCTCTTTGTCACAGTTGATGAGAGTTTCAATGCCTGTTTCTGGAATTTCTCCATTTTTTGTCTTTGGTTGCTGATTTAACCCTTTGTTTTGCCACAGGGCAACTTCATTGCTAAAAACAGCTCCACTATGACTTGAAATGTTCCCCACAGCAAACTGAAATCTAGAAAACACGACCTTAGCTGATTCTCTTAGGTTTGTTGAGGACATTTTAACAACCAAAGTGGGTATCAGGATTGATAGTTCAAGGAGTTTCATAATGTCATCGGGGAATCTATCTTTGATATCTTGAAGTATCCTGTCTAATATAGGAATATAAATTGCTACTCTGTAGAATTCCTCAAGCTCGACAATGTTGGGGTTGGTTTGGTTTTTTTGCTTTTGAGCAATACGAGGCAAAGACACCTCCGTACCCACATCTTCAGCTAAACCTGTTGCTATAAGATATACATCATGGAAAAACTCTTCTTACTCTGATCTTCTCATTCAAGGTAGAACAAGGTTGCTACAATATATACATCATGGAAAAACTCTTCTTACTCTGATCGTCTCATTCAAGGTAGAACAAGTATATTGAAGAGCTTCACTGGCTTCTTTTTGGTCAATGCTCTTTTTTTGGAATAGCCGGCTAAGAGGAAGAGTGATAGCTGTATGTCTGCTAGAGACGCTATGGAAACTATGAAAGAACTAGTGACTATATTATTTAAAAGAGACAGTGCTTCGGTTTCTTTCCAAGTACTTATAACTTCAAGCACTTCATGCATTTTTGGAAGGCTTGAACAAAACAAATGAATACTATCGTGGCGTTCCACCCATCTTGTTTGGCAGAGCCCTATAAGCTGTCTGCCTAATTTTTGTTTTAAGACAGAGTTTCTCTTTGGGCTTGCTGTAAAAAAAGAAATAACTGTTTTTATGGTGTCGACTGCACTTCTGACCTCTTGAATCTTAGAGGCCTTTGTCAGTGTCAAATTCAAAGCATGGTTTAAGCACGGGCAATGGGTGGCGTTGACAGCACAACGTTTCACAGCATTTACTGCTCCCTTTACCTCAGACACCATACTACTACACCCATCAGTGGCTATTCCTACATAGTTTTCTGGGTCCAAATTATTTTTTTAATTAATCCAAGCACAGTACTTCCTATCACTTCACCAGTCAAGGAGAGTTCACTTAAATAAGTTAAGTCTCCTTCTTGTGCAAAAGCTTCAACGGGTTTTCTGGAATCCACAGAGTCCAGAAAATCTTCATAAATATTTCCTTTGTAGCAGTAGCGTGTGGAAAATGTCAGTTGTGAATCATGAGCAGCATCTGTTGTTTCATCAAATAATATGCTATAGTATTTTGCAGCTTTGATTCGTTCCAGTATGACATTTCGGACTTCAGTTCCGCAACAGTTGATTAATTCATTTTGAATCGTTTTACTAGAGTACACTGCATTAGCGCATGCTGACTGGAGGTGTTTGCTGAGATTCTCATCTCCTGATTCGATACGAAAACGCACCAGTTCTCTGAAATTTCCTTCGTTTTGGGTTTGAATTTCCTTTATTACGCGACCCGTTATTCAATAACCATAAGTCAACACACACTGAACCTGTCTTTGTGTCACTCACGATGTGCGACGGAAGGAAAAGGGATCTTGGCGCGACTGGTGATGGGACGCGGTGATCGCGTATCTATTTTTGTACACTAGACTTGACCTTCAAGCGAAATGCACTGTACTGGCGCATTTCTAATCGACAAGCACGTTTAAACTTAGGGCCTGTTCACATAGGAGTCCGTTGCGTTGCGTTAAGGAAAAGATGACGTTGAGACGAAAATAAACCAATCATAGGCCTCCAAACGATTAGCAATGAAATTTTTAACGCCAATGATTGGTTTATTTTCATCTCAACGTCATCTTTTCCTTAACGCAACGCAATGGACTCCTATGTGAACAGGCCCTTAATGTTTCTTTCCCCAAAAGTTAGCACTAGTGCTACATATTATTTGTTACTTTATTTTATTTGCTTCTTGTAATCTTGAGTTCTTTCTCTAAATTAAAAAACATGATCTAAAGGTGGGGGCTGCATCCCCCCAGTCCCCCCCCTGGATCTGCCCCTGCATGAGTGTAGTTCCTGGAGAGTACTCAACAATATCGGTAGTGATCACCTTCTACTTTACCAACCTACAGAGGCTGTTCGCACATTTTTTAGACGATTTTGGTAAGCGGTAATAAAAAATCGTTTGCTGCAAAAGAAATAATTGCAATTCTACTATGTTTTTAAAAGTCAAAATTATCGTCTGCGGCTTGAAAGTTTTGTTTTTATTCAAAATGGCGTTTTTAACAAAGCAGTGGTTCGAAGGCTACATTTATGCTCTTTCCGAAGAGAAATATGCATACTCCGTTATCCAAACACGATGTGAGAGTCATGGTTTTGTGATATCTAAAGCGTCGATACGTAATATCGTCAACAAGAAAGAAAAAAACGTCAAATTGGAGCCTCAAGTGGGACAAAAATTCCAAACAAGTATCCAAGGAAAAAACGGACATCTTCGACTATTGCAAAGGTACGTTGTTTAATGTTAAAAGAAAATCCCCCTAGTCAAAGGACAGTTGCAAAATCATTAAAATGCTCAGTGTCCACTGTAAACAAAATGATAAACGTTGATTTAAATCTTAAGAAATCGAAAAAACGCAATGTGCATCGTCTTCTTCAAAATCATATCGCTGAACGCAGGACACGCTGCAGAATTCTATATGAGAAACACTTATCCAAAGAAAAATGGAAAACAATTGTCACAATAGATGAATCATGGGTGTATTTCAATGATTGCAACAAAAAAAGAGCCATTTATTATCATAAAAGGGGAGAAAAAAATTTAAGTACATGGTTCAAAGAATCGAAAGAAATTTTTTCTAAGGGATTCGTGATTGTTGCTGGTTTTTCTTATAATGGCAAGTTAAAAATAAAGAGAGTGGGAAAAAATGTCAAGATTAACTCCAAAGACTATCAGGAACATATTTTATCGCCAATTTTTCTGAATGAAATACCATCGCTTTACCCACAGTGCCATCAATCTGTGAGACTCCATCAGGACAAAGCTAGCAGTCACACATCAAAATCCACTGTAAATTTCCTAAAAGAAATGGAACAAAAAACTGGTATCAAGGCCATACTCTTCACTGATATCCCTACTAAATCTCCCGATGTATCACCTATGGATTTTTGTGCTTTCGGACTTTTAAAATCTGCATTATCCAAACGTCGTCCCCAAACCCTTACAGGACTCTGGAAAGCTGTTCAGGAGGAATGGGATAGAATACCTCTTCTGACACTTCAAAAGGCATTATTATCCTGGAAAATGCGGTGTCGAAAGATAGTTCCGAATAAGGGATGTCAAATTGAACATTTAAAACACAAGAATTTTATGTAATTTAGTTTTGTGAATACAATATACATCGTCTAAAAAATGTGTGAACAGCCTCTGTATATCACCTTAGTCCGTTCTGTCTTTGAATACGGATATCAAATATTTCAAATGGCCTCTCCTACTAACTTGAAGAAATTAGAGAGAGTGCAGCGAGAATCATCGCTGGACTTAGAAACAGTTGGCCTAATGATGTGGTTCTTTATGAAGCGGACATCCAGGCATTGTCTATGAGATTTGAGGTAAATTCCTACAGATATTTTAACAAACCTAAAAGTTTTGGTTCCTATAATAGGACCTCAGTCTTCATTCTGAATTGGACTAGTAACCAACGTTTAAAGCGTCACAGCCCACTTAATTATGTGTGGAAACGTGATTTTATTAAGTTTAAACGTAGCTTGGTGAATTCCGGCTACACAAATGCGATACAGAGAAAGAAAGGGTTTCTATTACCCTAAAAAGCAAGCTCCGTGAACTCGCGTCTAGCTGTATTATGCTGTCCGATGGGGTGGTTAAACGCAAAAAGCGCTCAGAAAGCGTTCCTAAAAAGGTAGAGACGAACGCATCCCCTTCGCTTTACTTTTAATTTTATTAATTTTTTTCCTTCTTTCATGCGTTTCTATCTTTGCTATTGATTGTATAAGTCTATTATTATTGTTTGATTTCAGGTTGTTATTAATTAACTTTTTTTTTGTAAATACTTAATCCATTTCGAATTAGACAATTATCTTTAGTTTCCTGGCTTTAACTTTAATCGGATGTCAATTGTCATGTCAATGAGAGAATTATAATATATAATTTTTTTCTTTCGCTTAAATTTTTCCCCATCTTTATACTAGGGGTTTGCTTTATTTTTGTAAGAAATCAAAAATATTTTTTTTTTTTTCATTTTGCTCATTTTTACACATCATTCCTTGTTGATTCTCATTCCATGCTTTAAAAATTTCGTTTGCACTTTTGTTTAACTCTAAAATAACTCACAAATCAAAAACTAAATTAAATTTAAATTATGGATGTAACTTCTAACGTATCTTGTTTTGACGGACTGCGCACCCGTCATTGTTGTTTTGTACATATAGTTTTTACATTCACTTTTCTTTATTATAAATAATTTTTTTTCCAACACAGTACATATATGATAAACAAGCATTCTACCGAAATGTGTATAATAATAGTAATATTTTTAATAATGATAATTATGATAATGTGGTAATAGTACTGTTATAATATCAATAGATGTTTTTTGTTGTTGTTTTATACAAGGTATGCCATAATGGATATTCATTTATATAGTTAATAAATTTTTCTTCTTCTAATTCTTTATAAGTGGAAAATTTTATATTTTAAATGATAAGAGAATCATGGCTTAATTTAACGACTTATAATCATTAAACACAGAATTATTTTAATTTTACCTTTTTTTAAAAACTCTTTTCCCTTCTCTTGTTTGTGTGTACTGTCACTCAATATGGATTGTACGATGGACTTTCCCTTTACTTGGGCACTGAATATTGCACATTGAGTGCATGCTTAGAAACATTGCAATAAAATCCCTTTTCCAATATTACACAACATAATCAACGTTTTCCTTCACTAGTGTTTCATTTGTAGCAAAGCTTTTGAATGCAGAAATACACTCTTGAAACTTTATTATGAACGCCGAAACAGCTGGAGCCCAACTTCGTGCGTTTAGAAGAAGAAAGAGGACTTGACCTCTAATGAAAACGACGGTTATCTAATTCGAATGTTATCCAGAACTTGCATTCAAATGGTATCTACGTAACACGTTTAGAAGTCAAGTAATATCATTGTACAAAATCTTGACCCTATTAACATAGTTCAGCATATTGACCTTGGGACTGTTCAGACTTTGAATCCAGAAGCCGTTTATTTCTTTTTTTTTTTCTATGACCATCCTTCGGAACGCCAGACACATGAATGTCACATTTGTGGATCAAGCTTTAGAGCACCCAGTAGCCCTAGGGCCTGGTTCACATAGGAGTCCGTTGCGTTGCGTTAAGGAAAAGATGACGTTGAGACGAAAATAAACCAATCATAGGCGTCAAAAATTTCATTGCTAATCGTTTGGAGGCGTATGATTGGTTTATTTTCGTCTCAACGTCATCTTTTCCTTAACGCAACGCAACGGACTCCTATGTGAACAGGCCCTTAGGAGACACTCTCTCATCTATAAAAACGATTTCATTTTCGACGAAAATATATCATCATGTGATTTTTTTTGGGACGATACTTGGCGGTATTCCATAATCAATTAGCTTCCACAATTCTCATTCTCACCGGCTGTGCGCTTACAGCACACACTACTTGTGAGCCTGTCTTCGTGAAATTTCACAGTGCCCAAATCAACAAAGCTGATTGCCCTAAGTTCAACACTTCTGAGGTGAAATGCTACAATTGCGCTCTGTTCGCACGCTTGAAATTCAAAGCAGATGGTACTAGGGAGACGGGCGTGATGACGGTTCATTTCCAAGAACTTTCGGTCTTCACCCGTGCAGACCCGTCTTGAGATCGAACCAATGTTTTATACATTAAAACTGTAAGTGCCGGAAAAATGTATAAAGGAAAAATTGTGTCTTCGATCTCAGACTTTAATGCAATGCCAGCAGGTGAACGTGTGTTTCCAGGAACCATCAATCGAGCTCCCACAAAAGCTAAATCTCAATTACACTAGTTCCTCAAGCTCTTCAACGACCAATTCAATGATTGACTGGTTCCAGATACCAGAACTAAACACTTCAATACTTTTTCTAAAAATAATCGGATCATTTCTCTGTATAATTTGTATCTTGATCACAGTCTTTTCAACAATCATCACCTGCTGCTGTACATCTCGATAAATGTATATCCTTATGATAGTCAAACAACTCTTACTTTTGTGTGTGCATTATTTATATTTTTATTTCACTAATTTATGTAATTATTATTATTTTTTTGCTTTATATTGTACTAGCTGAATACCCGTGCTTCGCTACGGAGTACATTCAAATTAAATTCAACGGTCAATGTATGTAATTAATGCCAAAAAAACAACAAAAAAAATTTATTTATAAAAAATCGTAACAGACATTTTAATAGACAAAATAATGTAGAAGAAAATATGTTTTGAAATTATAGAAATATAAAAACAAAATAAATGACTGAAAAAGTTTGCCTTAAAACTGAGATTAAAATGAAAAGGGCAAAATTAAAGAAAAGGAAACACAGTATAGCCAAAGATGACAAAACTGCAAACGTGACCACTAACTGGCGTTTTATGACGGTACTGTTGTTTTCCACACCACGCTAGGCGCACAGCAAAGGTGCCTTATTCTCCTTTCGCAATATTTGCAAGGCGAGGATTCCCCAGTAGGGATATGTTTCCTTAATAATTTAAAAGCTATCAATTTTTATAATATCAATCATGTTTAAAATAAAAAAAATTAGTCCCTGCAAAAAAAAACATTAACATTATCTCCATTAATTTGAACAGAAAAAAATATTCAGACAGTGGGAAAAAAATTAATTATACAAATAGAAATTAAACATTATTATACACTACAGGCCTAAATGCACTAACAGAAGTTGAAAGCTTTTATATATCTACATTTAAACCATTTATGAGTTGAAAATAATGTAAAAAGCAATCAATTTTTATAATATCTGAATCATTTTTCATGTCAACCAAAAATTAGTCCCTGTAAAAAACATTAACATTATCTCCATTAGTTTGAACAGAAAAAACATTATCTCCATTAATTCGAACAGAAAAAAATATTCAGACAGTGGGAAAAAAATTTAATTATGCAAATAGAAATTAAACATTATTATACACTACAGGCCTAAATACACTAACAAAAGTTGAAAGCTTTTATATATCTACATTTAAACCATTTATGAGTTGAAAATAATGTAAAAAGCAATCAATTTATTCTGAATAATTTTTCATGTCAACAAGAAATTACTCCCTGCAAAAAAACATTAACATTATCTCCATTAATTTGAATTTATAATAAACCACTAAAAGGCGAAAAGGAAAAATGTCAAATTGTCTTTAGGAAAGTAAAGAATTTTGAAAAATAAAGCTGAAAAGTAAAAATGTCACTTTGTCGAATGTTTTTTAAACAAAATCAATTTAAAAACTCAACACAGTATAAATAAGATTGAAATTGTCGAATGCTTGTTAACCAAAATCAATTTAAAAACACAACACAGTATAAATAAGATTGAAATTGTTGAATGCTTGTTAACCAAAATCAATTAAAAAAGGAAACACAGTATAAATAACATTAAAAAAACATGTGAAATGTTATACACATCTCAGAATTTTAGTAGATTCAGCCTTTCATCATTCTTCTACTACTAAATGTTAAAAAGTAAAAATGTCAAATTGTCTAATGTTTGCTAACAAAAATCAATTTAAAAACTAAACACAGTATAAATAAAATAGAATTAATAACAGCATAAATATCATAAAATAAATAAACGGCATTGCTCCTCTTATTTGTGTCTTTCAAAAGGCTGATATATATTAAATTAACGCTTCTTGATCTGTGGCTTGTCCATTCATGTTGTTGGCTTGAATGCTATATTAAAGTCTGTATAGCGTTGGTAAAATTCACTTAAATCTTCTTTCACTTTTCTTTCTTGAAATATCAGTTTAGAGAGCCTCAGGATATAGTATATTTTTTGTTCTTCCATTTGGAGCTAGGATGTAGAGATTTTCGGCTTTTCCAACTCTAGAACAACCCATATAAAGTTGACCATTGGGAGAAACAGGGTTTGAGAAGATTGAGTCCAACTACTTTTAGCGATTGCCCTTATGCCTTGTTAATGCTCATGACGAAACTTAAACGGACAGGGAACTGAAGTCTTTTAAATTGTAATGGTATATCGGAAGGGATGATTGGTATCATGGGAATAAATACGACTTCGCCTGCAGAGTGTCCTGTCATAATGGTGGCTTCAATCACATTCGGCATCAGATTCTTTACAGCGTCTTGTTCCATTGCAGAGTGAAGGTGGATGCAGATTTCTCAGCAGCATAATTGGTGCACCAATCTTCAGCTCTAATATGTGAGAGGGTACTCCAGATAGCTCCAACGTATTTAAAAATTCTGTGGTGTAGTGTACCACTTCTTCTGTATCACAGGTGGTGTCAATCGATTTGTAAACTTGAGCTTTACCTTGCAATTCTTGTAAAAGCTGCTTATTGATGACGATGACATCTTCGTTTCTTGGGGCAACGATTGCTCTTTCGCACAGGCATGTATGATCAGTGAAGTGCTGGGCCACATTTGGAAACACCGCCTCTTTCAGCTGTTGTTGAGTTGTCACAATCATTCCAATCGTTCCCATGGCTATACATCCTGTATTATCAGCAGTAATGGCTCCATTTCCAAGTTGTAGAAGGTTATCTGCAAATTGCTGGGCTGAGGGATCACCATTGACATGAACTCGTTTGTTGAAAGACCAAGTCTTTCAATGTCATTCCACACGTAAGACGATTTTAAGCAGGCCTGCATTTCATCCGCCCTGGTTTCACGTGGTATAACCGGAAGTGTCTGTCGAAAGTCGCCAGCCAACACCATAGTTACGCCTCCCATTCTGAAATTGTTACCTCTGATGTCCTTCAATGTGACATCGAGTGCTTCGAAGGCGGCTTTGTGGGACATGGTGCATTCATCCCAGACAATTAACTTGCAATGCTTCAGAACCCTTGCCCTTCCTGAATTTTTTGAAATGTTACACGTAGGAGTCTCTGTGTTTGCCAGATTTAAGGGTAACTTGAAAACCGAGTAAGCTGTCCTCCCTCCTGTCAATAGTGTTGCAGCAATGCCAGAAGAAGCAACAGCCAGGGCAATCTCGTTTCTGTGTCGCACTTTAGCCAAAAGAAGATTGATTAGAAAATTCTTCCCTGTACCGCCCGGAGCATCGAAAAAGAATATGCCACCGTGACCATTGAAAACTGCTGTTGTGATCTTGTCAAATGCTTCCTTTTGATCTGGGACCATTTTCGGCTCATTTTCCTCTATGTATGATGTGAGTACATTCGTATCATAATTTCGCTCCATACGTTCTTCACTCGGAAGGACTGAATCAAGGTTTCGACTTGGTTGTGGAAGTCCAAAGCTTTTTAGGTCCGATCCACCCATCAATATAATCTTGTCCTCAATGTCGATTAGCGCTCTGTTGAAGATGTCGTCACTGTAGTCCAGATCCATATTCTGCTGCTGCATGCGTTCTTGGTGCAGCATGTCTTCGGACAGGTTCTCCTTATGATTCCTCCATAATTGTTCGGGAGATGACATGGAACATGTATGTAGCATTACAGCAAACAGATTCCGTAAAACCTTTGGTGATCGAGATGCAGCCACTTCTTCGAGTGCATTGTTCCAGTGGTCATCGTTCTCCAAAACGCCTCTAAGCTGGCAGCCTTTTTGTAAGTTTCACAGAGCTGTCCCTGAAATGTTTTCAAATCTTCAAATGATTTTGGGCCTGGTACTTCATGCAGCAGGAGGCGCAGGTGAAAGCACTCTGAATTGTTCGGATGGACGGTGTACACCCGGCCCAGTGCATCGCTTGACCTTATTCCTGTTTGCTCAGGTACAACGTGTCCTTGTTTTCGACGGTTCCATGTCTTGTTTCCATTGTTCCAAGTGTAGTATTTGGGAACTTGGTTGTACAACAGGGTGCGTGCAAACTAATCTTGGGTGCAAAGTCTGGAGAAAGACGCGAGTATCGTTTCCTGAGGTGTTTGGGCACATTCAGCAGCGTTTTGGTGTGAAGTAGACTCTCTGTCCATTCTCAAGGTGGACGCTCAGATGAATCACTGTGGGGTGGCGCTCATGAATAGGAAAGTTGAGTATTTGCCATACTGCTTCATTGCTGCTGATATATCTTCCCATTTGATACTGGAAAATTTCATTTAAGTCATTCTCGCCACTGTTCACTTGAAAAACAGCCATGTCAGATCCTTTGTTAATATACTTACAGACATACTTTATAGACTTAACAGAATTGCAATACTCTATGTTGATATGGGCACTGAAAATTTTTGTTAGTTGTGGGCAATACGGGACAATCCAAGTATTATCTATAGACACTTGCGATCCTTTATAAATGATGTCAGCCTTAAATCCCCCGTCTTGTGGTGATCTGCGCCGATAAAGTGGATATCCATTTCGTCCTGTTTGCGTCTCTTTCAATAATTGGTGCGGGTATCGTTTAGTGCAAATTCTATCTTTCATGCATGGAGAGGTTGGATTTATGGATCCGCAGGGGCCGTGCACAATCTGCTTAGTTACAATTGATAAAAGTCCCGGGTCTTCTTGTTCATTAGGGATTTCTGCACTGATAAAGTCGTCCACGCGATGAACGTATACGGAGTCCTTGAGCCAAATCAAAATGTGAGCATGAGGAAGTCCTCGCTTCTGCCACTCTATCGTGTACATATGACACTGAACTTCTCCAAAAATCTTTGCCTTTGTGATGAGACTCATAAGCGTTTTTTGTTTCTGATGAAATACTCTTGCTAACAAATCATGACGATCCTGTGGTTTTTGTCCAACAAATAGTTCTTCCTGTATCTCTGTCCAGTTTGGATTGCAGGTGAAAGTGATGAAGAGGTCTGGTCTGCCGTAGTTTCTCACGTAGGTCAAGGCATCTTGAGTACGCTCGTGCATGTACCTTGGACCCCCTGTAAAGCTGGAAGGCAAGATGATCAACTGGCCTATGTCGGAGATATTTCCATCATTCATGACTGCATCCCTCAAATGAGCATACTGTTCAACTCTGAGAGTCCTCTGATTTATTGATCCTTGGTTACGTTAAATTGAAATATTAAATGAGTGAAGTAATGTTATGAGTATCTAATTTTGCACCCAGTTCTGAATCGTCGCGGAGAAAAAGAAAAAGAAAAAAAATTGTGCGGTCGGGGGACCCCCGTCAGGAACGTTTTCCTTACGTTATTTTTTCAACTCTAAACGGGATTTAATATGTAGATTTCTATTGATTATATACATGTATATATACATATATATATACATATATATATATACATATATATACATATATATATATATATATACATATATATATATACATATATATATATATATATATATATATATATATATATATATATATATATATATATATATATATATATATATATGTATATATATATATATATGAGTGTGCGGACCGACTTGGCACGCGCCGTCATCTAGCAGCTCATGGATGAAGACATACGATGGACGTTACTGGAGTTAGAGAGGGCAAGTGGCATCGAGAAACGCACCGTCCACAGGATATTGCGTAATGAGCTACAACTACGCAAAATCGCTTCGTGGTGGGTAGCGCATGCACTGACGGAAGTTCAAAGGTGGGTGCACTATGCAATATGCTCCGACCACTTTGTACGCTGGCAACAGGACGGCAATCAATTCTTGTCACGAATAATCGCCATCGATGAATTTTGGGCCAGGGCATACGAACCAGAACTGAAACGTCAGTCCGCGGAGTGGCGACATCCTGGATCACCAAGGCAGCAGAAGTTCCGTCAGAATCCTTCCCCAGTCAAATTGATGGTGATCGTCGCGTATGACGTCAGTGGTGTCATTGTTTGCCACTTTGACCTCATGTCATTGTTCCTCATGGCAGAACAGTAACCGCACAGTACTACAGGGACTTCCTGGTGCGATAGGTACGACGTGGCGTTCGGGATAAACGTCCGGATCTTGTGGACAGTGCAATAATCCTCCACGACAATGCAAGACCACATAAAGCAGGGTGTGTACGGCAGCTACTCCGATGTTGGGGATGGGAAGAATTGGAGCACACACCGTACTCTCCTGACCTTTCGCCCTGTGACTTTGATCTCATTCCCAAGATTAAGGAACCAATACGTGGTAGGCGGTTTGCAACACGAGAGGACATTGATAATGCTGTATGCCAACAGATGACCCGATTCACACATGGTGCTGCAAATGCTGAGGCTGATGGTATTCAACGCCTCCCACATCCTTGGCAGCGTGTGTTGACACTAGCAGGGGACTACATTGAGGGTCTTTAGGCCCAGGTTTGATATATCAACTTTATGTGTACTGTGTTATAATTCTTTTGCACGGTGAAGGCCATATTGCCCTGTATACTACCGTAATAAATTAGTGTGTTACGATATTTCAGTGCTATTCATTGTCCACACATGTAGTTAAGACCTTGTCTTTTCGTCTGTATATGTCACATTTTCCAACCGGACTGGTATCTTCAAGAAAAAAAATAGTTGCCATGACTTTTGCCCCAACCCTCGTATTTTTTCAAGTTTTAACTTAAATGCCATTATAAAAAAATACATAAAAAGACAAAATTAAAGAAAAATTCAAAAAATCACCCTCGAAGGTGTACGGATACCCTAAAATAACAAGTTATAAGCAGGGCCCGATTATGAACGCTGGGGGCCCCTGGGCAGATGCTATTTTGGGCCCCCCCCTTACGGACATTTATAAAAATACATACTATTAGAAGTACTAGGTGCATACAACAAGGGGGTTTTGGGGCCCCCTAGCATCAGGGGGCCCTGGGCAAAGTCCCGATTTGCCCATGCGATAAAAAGGCCCTGGTTATAAGCCAGATTTAATCAAACTTTCAAAAGGCATGCAAAGCCAATGCTCCCATTGATGTAACTATCTATATTTGTGTTTTTATATGAATAAATATTATTCCGTATTTAAAGCCGTTTATTTTAAATCAAAAATCAAATATATATAAGCAAATACTATAGTATTGTGTTTACTGAATCTACAGAAAGTGACATATGAAACACAATACTCAGAAAGATACAAAAAGAAAAGTGGATCTGGAATAGTGGTTTAACACTGGAAGAACTAGTGATTATTTCACATTGCAATGAATTTCAACAGTATCTAATATTAGAATTTTATAAAAATTCCATTACTTTTTTTTTGCATTCCATTGACAGGAATTAATGAGATATTGCTTTTATTTTTTATTATACAAGGGGCAGCTTTAACTACCTAAGATATATTAAAAACTATTGCAATCTCTTTAATAAAAGAGAGTGATAAGAAAATAAAACAAATAAGATACTGCTTGAGAATTAATAAGATTCTGCTACTGGTTTTTGATATACAAAGGCAGCTTTAACTGCTTCATATGTATTTAAAAACTATTGTTCCCCGATTAGTAAAATAATTTTTAAAAACTTTTTAATAAATACAAATAGATAAATTAATAAATTTGCTTTGTAAAATATGAATTTTTTATATTCAGAATGAAACGACATATAATTCCATATATTTAACTGAACATAATATATAAGTATAACGAAAAATTTTAATGGCTCTTTAAAAACTGGGAAATTTTGTAAATTGCAACCTTTGGCTCTTCCGTTTCAATAGGTTGCCGACCCCTGGTGTAGGGGAAAATGTTAGAAGAGAGAGCGTGAATAGCCGGCGGTCAGTCAAGAGGCCCCTTATAATATGGAATATAAGAATTATATTGGAATTTGCGCAACAGTAACCGTATTGTCGGGTCATAGAGAAAAGCCAGTTGTGGAAAATATTTTGGCCCTGACCAAATGACAAGGGGGTGCAGTCGCGAGAGATTTTAAGAAAAAGAAAATATAAAAAATGAAGGAAATTGGGAAGAAAATCATGTGAGAAAGTAGAGCTCCAATGAGGTTTGTGAATTTAATAAAAGAATAATTTTAGGACACTAGAATCTCAGTTTTTGAGAAGTCGGACGGTTTAGAAGTAAACAGAAATATTCTCATTGGAAGTTAGAAACTTGCATAGAAAGTGAGATTTAGTTAGATGTGTCATAAAAACAGGCTGCAAAAGGAAAGAGCGCGGATTTTTTGGAGATTAAGAATTTTTCCCTGTTCGAGCCCTGTTGTCTGTGGAAGGCCTTTCGAGGTCTCCCTACAGCGGTGATGAATTCAGCCACGCCGAATTTGGGTAAGTCCAGTCATTACTTTCGTGACGTGACGGTACTGCAGAGATAAATGATAATACAGTGGACGCTCGTTAATTCGAACTCGGTTAATTCGAGCTTTCGGTTAATTCGAACTAATCCAAAGGCCCAAAAAAACTTGTATTGGAGTTAATGTTAAAAATATCTCATTAATTCGAACTAAATTTTTATCACTCCGGTTAATTCGAACTAAAAATTTGACAAAAAAAAATTCTTTTTCCTCGTTTAATAGAGAAAATACACACTGTATTTATTATTTTGTGTGTCAAAATTTCTTTTCTGTGTAAAGAGGCCCATGCCTGCATTCCTAGACTATTACATGTCCGCTAAACGTTAGTAGCTATTGTCCTTCTTATTAGTGTTAAACAGAAAAAGCAATTTTCCTTTATTCAGATCGATTTTCTTAGAATTTCAGAAAAACTAGTCTTTACTATAGATTCTAGGGAGCTACGTCAGTTATAACTGCAGTGCAGACAAGTTAATGTGGTCTAGTTTTTCTTCCTCATTGTGTGGTGTGAACGTGTAAAAATTCAGGATGTCTACACGTGGAAAGTACAAAACCCTAACTTTGAAGACAAAAGTAGAAATTTTAAAGAAAGTAGAGAATGGCGAATGTAAAACAAAGTTAGAAGCTGACTATAGAATTTAAAAAAATGCCTTGTCAACTAATTTGAAAAATAAGGAGTCCATTTTAGATTCATGGGAAAAATCAAAATTTGCTAGAGGAAGGAAACGCATGAGAAATGCGTCCCAAGAAGTTTTAGAAAAAGCTCTACTGCTATGGTTCCAGGATGTTAGATCTCGAAATTTTCCGATAAATGGACCCCTAGTGCTGACGAAGGCTGATGAATAGGCAATTCAAATGGGTATTGAAGATTTTAAATACAGTGATGGATGGCTTTCTCGATTTAAGTCAAGGCACAATATTTCTTATCTCTATATGTGGCCAAAGCTCTGATGTAATCGAAGACGTATGCACTAATTTCGGTAGGAAACTGCCAGGGCTTTTCTCTACTTACCTGCCGAAAGATATTTCTAATGCGGCCATAATGGTCAAAGCCATAATGGACTCTATTAAAACTCTGAAAGCATTTATTTAGATGGAACCTTCCTCTGAAAATGAATTGAAATGTTTATTTCAAATCGAGAAGCTTGCTGAACAATATAGGCATCATAAACAGAACCAAACATCCATTTTACAGTTTTCCCCAAAGTGTAATTCATATTTTTAATAAAAGTTTACTTTATACTGCATATCTTCTGCTTCATTTTATGATTAATGTAAGTCTGCATTGCTTTTTAACATGTTTAACTTTAGATAGCATAGTATAATATATTTTCTGGGGTTATACATACTAGGAGAGTTTCTTCTTCAGGGATACACATTTAAAGTTATATATTTTCTCTTAACATCGGATAATTCGAACTTTTTTCTGAGAACCTTCGAGTTCGAATTAACGAGCGTCCACTGTAGTATGATTTTTATTTTGGTGAGGGCGCAAATTATTACTTAAAAATATTAATCATATATGTGGTTATTTATTCATTTAATCGAAAACGTTTTAATGAATTGATGTTGTAAACTAAATAATGATATGATATTTGTAATAAATAATATTGTTAATTTTAAATTGGGTCCTCATATTTTAAAACATAAGAGCAGTGTCTTTTTCTATTAACTTTTATACGCTGGGTAAATCATCCCTGCTAATTTTAATCATAAATATTTAAAAATCTTTTAAAAATAAATGAATCCCATTACGACTCAGCACTAGAACCTCCATCGGGAAGAAAACATTGTTTTGTGATGTGGATCTATGCACTAGATGGGCAGAAGCCATGCCGGTAAGGGAAATTAGTGCTAAAATTACATGCAATTGAAAATATTCACTCAGACCGGATTTCCTAAAATGATCTGTACCGATTAAGGTACAAATTTTACACCCAAGCTCACTCAAGCTTTTGAAAATCTCCACGTTTTTCCACTCCAGGACATCCTGAGAGTATGGGTGCTGTCAAAGGTTGGAACCGAACTTTAAAGGAGATGATAAACAAAAATATTCAAGAATATGGCAGAGATTGGGATTTACATCTTCCTTATCTTTTATTCGCGCATAGAGAAGTACCACATAGCACTACTGTGTTGTCACCATTACAGTTGGTTTACGGGAGATTACCTCCGGGTCTTTTATCTTTGTTAAAAGAAGTTTGGACAGGCAAACGGAGTATTCCAACCACTGCATCTCGTCCAATTGTAGATTATTTACAAAACTTAACTGAAAACTTTAAAAAAAGCTCATGAAACTGCATCTAAGAATGCAGAAAAGTCCCAAGAACGATATTCTTCTAATTATAATCTTCGGTCGAAAGAAAAATCTTTTGTTGTTGGCGAAAAGGTTTTAGTACTGTTACCTTCATCCTCTCACAAACTTTTAAATACCACAGTTATAACTTTTAAATGCCACAGTTATACAACTTACTAGGTCCCATTCTGCAAAAGTCGAAATGGAAGATGGGAGTATCAGGAAACTCCACATAAATAAGCTCTGACCTTACATTCAAAGAATAAATCATGATGGTATGATTTTCGAACTAGATGAAGATTTTGGGATAATTCCCTATGCACCTGCTGACAAGAGGAATAAAAATGTTAAAGATATCAGAAAACGCCTTGAAAATATGAAAAGTACTGGTTTAACAGTTGAACAAATTCAGGAACTTTTTGGTATTCTCCGGAAATATGTAGATATTTTCAGTTTCAAGCCCGAACACGCCAAGGTTGAAGGACACTCTGTCAAAGTTAAGGAGAAATGTTCGCCAAGGAGACTTAAACCATATAGGGTCCCTATTAGCTTTCAAAAGGAAGTAGATCTGCAGATCAAAGAGTTATCAGATATGGGCCTCATTGAGCCAAGTGACAGTGAATGGGCTCATGGCGTAGTTTGTGTCGCTAAGAAGGACGGAAGCGTTAGGTTATGCATTGATTTTAGATTACTGAATAGCTTTGCAGTCCCAGACGTTTACCCCATAAAAATAGTTAGAAATATGTTATTTGAGGTAGGACAAGCAACATTTATGACTGTAATCGACCTCACCAAGGGATACTGGCAAATCCCAATGAAGAAAGAATCCAAGCCTTATACAGCATTTGTGACACATTCTGGCCATTACCAATGGAACGTGTTATCATTTGGAATGAAAAATGCTGGGAGTACGTTCCAGAAATCGATAGACAAGGCCCTAGCTTCTCATAAAGCATATTGTCGCTCATATATTGATGATGTGGCTATATTTTCTAAAACGTGGGCGGAACATCTTAATCACACAGACAGCGTTTTCAAGACACTAAGGGGAAAAAAAGTTTAACAGTAAACTTAGAAAAGTGTGTGCTTGGTAAAAATCAAGTGAAGTTTTTAGACCATTTGATTGGATCCCGTCAACATTCCCTAGAACCAGAGAAGGTTGAAGTTATAAAAAAGATTAGCAAAGCCCATTACGTAGAAATAATTAAGAAGTCTACTTGGACTAGCTACTACCGTGATTATACACCACAATTTTCCCAAATTGTGTTACCTTTGACAAACTTGACTAAGAAACGTGTGTCAACCACCATACCCTGGAGTACTGATGCTGATCAAGCTTTTGCGAAACTCAAGGAAAAGTTGGTAAAAATGCCTTCCTTACATACTCCAGATCTTGATATACCTTTCCAGTTGTATATAGATTCATCGGCCACAGCAGTCGGTGCATGTTTAGCTCAAAACGATGGACAAGGAAAGGAAGTACCCATTACATTTTTTTTAGTAAAAAGCTGAATTCGTGTCAAATGAAGTGGTGAACCATTGAGAGAGAAGCTTTTTGTGTCCTAGAGGCATTGAAAAAGTTTGATACGTGGATATTTGGTGCTGAAACACAAATAATTTCCGATGATATCCCATTGACTTATTTCACTCAAAGTGCCCCTCATGGTGCAAAGCTTTCTTGCTGGGCATTAGCTCTACAACGTTATGATATGAGCGCTATATACAGGAAGGGTAGTCGCCATGGTAACGCTGATGCCTTGTCTAGATTAAAATTTGATTCTTCTAATTAATTTTAAGAATTTATCTTTTCGTGTATATACTTGTTCCTAAATGGTATGGTAATAGTATATTGCTATTGATTTTGTTATTTGTTTAATGTTTTATTGGGATATATATGTATATATGTTTATACATTTGTATGTATATTGTTTATATTAAGGGGAGCTGTATAAATGAAGAGCTCTCACCTTACTATCTTTTCTTGTGTGAAATAGAACAATTACTTGTTTCGAGTTTTATTTTCTTTAGCAACGTCGACACTCCTCTGACGGATATTCTTGCCCCGATGGGAGTAGTAAAGAACTGTGAAGAAACAACTCAACTCCACTCTAGTTTTGGGAGGGAGATAATAGAAGGAAGATGCCTCCATGTTGGCTGACGGGAGGAGTTGCATATGACTACTTAGTTGTATTTTCGATTATTTTATATGTTTACGTTGTAATGTGCTGCTTTAAAAAGTAATTAAAGTTTGGCAGCTAAAAATAACGACCCTTTTTTTTTGTCTTCAAAACTTTCTCACCTCCTTTACCCACTCGTGCAACGATGTGGAATTTCTAGAATTTCTACTGACCATGATTACATAGCTTAAGACTTACGTTGAAATGGTTCTTTTGGGACAAAATTTAGAATTTTTTTAATTGCTCTGTATCAAAGGGCAGTCTTTTTGGATTCTAAAACTGCTTTACTTTTATTCGTACGATCGTTGGGCGAGAATTAATGGCCCCTTGAATAAACCCCCTTGAAACGATATGAAAAGACCGAAAGTAGCATATTTAAATCCATTTTCTGGAAAACTAGTCTTCAGTTACTTTCGTAAACGAGAAAGCTAAGCATTTAAAAAGCTTTCAATATATTTCCATGAAATTTTCCAATAGTGTTTGACCTATGACTCACTATGTTTTGAAGTAAAAGCTAAGCTATAGGTGTTACTTTGATCATTCTTCAGGTACCTGCGCTCATAAATGTTGGGTTTTAAAGATTAAATCCTTAATTATTTTAATCTCCAGCACTTCGCTCAACTCTAAAAGTAATGACAGTACGTCATCTTATTTTATTAAATTTTATAATACTCTGTAAAATATTCAGAGATTTATAAGTGAATCATTCCCGCATATGCGGATATATGTCATGAATCATATGCAAATATATGTGGCGCAGTAATTGATTGGATGGCAATTACTATAAAAGCTAGCCGCATTGTATTATAGTTTGTTCCTTCTACCCTTCGCGGCTTTTCTCCCAGTTGCCAGATGTTAACCAGTTGTACCATGATAAAGTCCTGACATGGATATTATTCGTTTCCCTGTTACAACGCCAGTTTGGTGTATCTGCAAACAGATAAGTTATCTCTGTTATGTTATACTTTGTTATGTTATTCTATGTTATTAAATCTCTATTCTCAACCGAAACTCAGTCTTAATTTCTCACTCTGCTACTTACATTTCTATGGCATGACTATCACTTTAAACTCTGTATCAAAGTTCTGTCAGCTATTCTTTGAAACCACTGACTGATCATCAAAAATAAAAAGATAATTAAAAAAAATGAGTTTTTTTTTCACTTTTTTTTCTTGGGGGGGGGGGGGTTGATACATTTCGGTGATTTTTGGAAATATTGTAAAATCTTTACTTCAGAACACAATAGTATAAAGGAAATTGAAATGTATTGAGTCAAATGGAGCGTCAGCACCATAGGCGTAGCGTGCTTCTAACTTTTTTTTTTTTTTTTTGGGGGGGGGGGGGGCGAATCGAATTCAATTAGGACCCTCCTCAGCGCATTGACTGCCGAACGGTTCTTAAAATATGAAATATTATGATTTTTTGAAATTGAATAACAATAGAATTGATGTTTGAGCAGTATTCAAAAGTTATACAATGAGAAAATTGAATATAATATAAATAAAATAAGAAAAAAAATATATAGCATCTAATTTTTGTGATGGATCCTATCATTGTTCAAAACTATGTTAAGGCTAAAGACATAATCGTAATCTTCAGTGTCACAGTTCGAAAAATCGGGGAAAAACCCAACTTTCTTAAAAGTTTTCTACAATTTTCCGATTTTAACGTTCAGTTAAGAACTTCTATTAACGTTTTAATTTATATCGAGTTAAGTTGGGGGGCACGTGTCCCCTCCCTCCCCCCGACGCTACACCTATGGTCAGCACTCCATTATACTAAAAATGTATAAAAAATTCCCTCTATTTTAAAATGTTGTGACATTTTTACCAAAATTCTATTTGTGTTCATGATTCTATATCCTATTTGAGCTAAAAATAGATTTATCGAATCAGTGCTGTACATGTTTTGATCCAGGCGTAGGCAGATAAGTAATAAATACTATTTCTTAATAGTATTTCGAAGAAGGGGGCCTCCAAATGCCGCTGTACAGTTACTGACCTGTCCTTCGCGTTTCACCTGTCTATGCCGTATATAATGACGATTACTCGATTGCTAATATAAATGGTGTACTTAGTGTATTATATTCAGAGTGTCCATAATTAAAGTCCCACTTTCAAAAGGCTGCAAAAAAAGAACCACTGGTCAGAATGACTTCAAATTTGAACTGAATATACTGGAAGAAGGGGGAAACGATTTGGCATAATAAAAAAAGTTTCAAAATGAACATTTTGGAACAGTTTAAATTTGAAGTCATTCTGACCAGTGGTTCTTTTTTTGCAGCCTTTTGAAAGTGGGACTTTAATTATGGACACCCTGTATGTTGACATGATTTGTAAATATTTTATGGCATGTATATGGCTGGTACTTTGTTATACAAAGTACAGAAAGATAATAAGGAACATTAACATTACATGCATTATTAATTTCTATTAACATTCCCAACATTGGAATTGTAATATGCCGGAACTGCTGGTGTTGTAAAATGTATTTGTTATTTTTGAGGGTGAGTCTGAGTACAACAAGGTAGGGTGGCGACTCAGTTTGGGCTGTAGGAGACAAAATCGGGAGCGCTTGGAACACGGTGGCTGTCGCTCCATTGGTCATTCAGTTTGTTAGGCCTCTCCTCTCGTCGATCGACCTATCCCGAGAGCGCCAGAGTCGGCGGAAGCGGAAACAAGTTTTGTTTGAAACAGGGCAAAAGAAAATTGCACGTGTTCATCAATGCCGACCGATTGCCGTTCCGGTTTAAGTAAAAGAATTTTCCAAGTCTTATTAAGAGATCACTAAAAGTTTTAATGGCGACACCGGATGAGTGGAGGTGCCATTCTCCTCCGCGATCGAGTGCCATCCCGGTGGCGCACTGTTGAAAGTTGTTAGCAATGTGAACTAAGAATTACTTTAAAGGTCCATTAATTACTTGCCTTTCCGAAGTTTGACGTCATATGTTGCATTTCCATTTTAAGCCTGTTCAAGTTAAAGCGATTCAATTCATAACTAAGCCGAATCACTGACGCAAATTTCTTGTGATTACGTCATGTTTGGCAGACTGCCGTACGTCATATAATTAAACATAAAAGTCTCTATTAGAGGGCGTATTTCGTAGAAGTTACAACCCGATATTTGAATATCAGCTTTTGACACGTGTATATAAGTCGTGGATACTTTCAGGAAATATATAGGGGTGTGTAGAGGTGATGATATAGAAGATATGAGATGAGTATCGGTATTATTAGGTAGTGTCAAGCTGCTCTGTTCCTCAATGTGTTTATTAAGAAGTCGGTGTCTGTTCTGATAAGATAACAAGATATTGTATTAAGCCAGTTAAAAGTAAGGTATTTTATATTACTTCAACATTTAAATCCCTTTTGATAGTCCATCAGAGTATAGGAAATAGTCTGTTTGTTTAAGAAATTGATTCAATGTAAAAACCCGGTGTGCATTACTAATGTTACCAGTGAAGAATGAAGATATTGACATTGTTGTTTTGAACTAATTTTAACTAGTTTTTCAAATGAATAAATACTTTTATGTTATTGTTAAAAGGCTTGTCGTCTATACATTATTTTAGGCATCTTCAATGGTTTTAACGTATACCTTTTTTAACAAACATAGCTTTTACTGCACAGCTTTTACTCTGCTATTCAAATATATATAATAGAAGAATCATTAGAATAGTTGACGTACGTATTTTTACATGTACGCTGACAAAAGTAAAACAGTGCCATGTCCTTGAACACCTTTCCTCTTACTAACAATAATAATTCAAATAATTATATATGTAGAGGTACTTTGGACAAAAAAATTATTTTATTCAGCTATTTCACTTATTCCAATGATTGTTAAGGCTGGTGTGTACTGACCCTATTGGATCCGCTCCCATCGATGGAGAAAAGGATTGCCCACTTTTTTTAATGACATTCCGTCGCAGAGAAAGAAATCTGACAGCTGGGGGACATTTTTCGTTTTTTAAAAAGAAGGCAAATAACATTTTAAAATTGGAAAAAAATCTTGTCTGAAACGCTCCCCAATTCCTTTGGTGGACGAAAATTATTATGAAATGAATCCTGTTGCGAGGGGCAGAAAAGTGCGGTCTATCATTTTTATTATCATGTTTTTATTAACTTGCTTTCTTGTTTGTGTGTTTGTGGGTGTGTTTATCCAGTACAAATCTTGCAATCGATTTTTAACTAGCTTCCCGACTAGCTAGACATTTGAAACTTTTAGAATAGCTCAGAACACGATGACAATGAATTATTTTAATACTTTTAGCCATCTTTATTCCATATTTTAAAATTCATTAAGTAAAAATACGAGTAGCGTCTGGAGCCTAAAGTAACTGCGCTACAGGCGCCATCTATTAACGTAATAGTGAACCAAGTATATTACATTATCATTACAATGGGATAATTTTTATTTATGCCCACATGCTATTTGCGATATTTTCTCTGCGAAATTCATTGATTTTTTCCCCTTCAAATTATAGATTATAATTTATAATTTTGAAATCCATATTAACTATGGAAGATGCGAATTCGTTTGCAGCTCATGAACAAGCTGCATGTAAATTACATTTATTTTTTTTTATAGAAAATTTAAAAATATGGTATATAAAAAGTATTTTTTTTTCTTGTAATTATTGGCATTTCTGTAGCTGTCAATAGCCGACGCATTTGTCTCCGCTGTGGTGAACGAATCCGACAGCAGTCTTGGGTCGGTGTTTGTGAATTGATCTCCCCTCCTTTATTGAATTTTCTAACTGCGACTCCGCCATTTCTGTCGGTATTCCTTCTTTCGGACTGAAGAAGAACAGCGGTATGCAGAGATGACGTCCCAACCGGAACGACAAATATGCTATAAATGGGAGTCGATATCAATCTGCCGGGAGCCATCGTGTGAATGCCGCAATATTAGGAATGTAGTTTTTTGCTGCTGTTGCTGTTTCTAATGTATTCCTCCAGACCAGGTCCATAGGGGGCTGAACTGTGCGTCATAATGTCGATTGAGTCGTGCCGAGCATCAGCAGGGGCGGCATCTGGGGGATCGTACTCTCTCCCTCATAGAGGGACTTTCCGGTCTAGACACGGAGGTATCCGAATACCCTCGGCACCGGTAGCGCTAACATTAGGCTACTTCGAGCCTTTTTTACCGTTATTAAGTAACCCTATGTACTACACTGGTGTAAGAAATTAAGAGAATTTGCAGACTTGGTCGATTATCTCTAGAACTACTGTACCGATTTTAATGAAATTTGATATGTACATACATTGATACAATATAAAACAAATAACCATTCAATAATTGTAATACACACGCATGATCGTGCGTAACACTCGTTGGAGTCGGAAGGTATGAAACAGCGGTTGAAGAATAATAAAACAAAATGGGTTAATAGATGGGTTAATAGGGGGTATGGTCCCCTCTTACAGATATACAGGTCTCGCAGCGTGATTTCATACTTGAAATAAGGCAGTTTATCATTTCCTGTGGCAACTGGTCCCACTCGTTCAGCAACGCTGTTTTCAATCCCTGGATGGTTCTCGGAGGGGGGTTGCGAGTTGCAATTGCCCTCCCCAGAGCGTCCCAGACATGTTCTATAGGGTTAAGGTCTGGATATCTGGCTGGCCAATCCCTCCGGCGAATATCCTCACTTTCTAGAAATTCGTCGACCAGAAGAGCTCTATGTGGCCTCGCTTTATCGTCCATTAAAATGAACTCAGGGCCAACTGCACCCCTGAAAAGGCGAACATAGGGCTCCAAGACCTCATCCCTATACCTCACACCAGTCACAGGGCCTCTTTGACATGGAGAAGTGTGCGGCCATCCAACATGATGCCTGCCCAGACCATTAAACCTCCTCCGCCATAATGGTCGATTTCGCGGACATTGGAGGCTAGGTAGCGGGTGCCTGGTTCTCTTCATATGAACGTACGGCGAGAATCGGTGTTTAGGCTGAACCGGGACTCATCAGTGAAGAGAACGCTCGCCCATTGATCCATACTCCAATCTCTATGCTCTCTGCACCATGATAAACGTATTCTCCTGTTCGTAGAAGTGAGCGGGACGCAAACAGCAGGTCTTACAAACAACCTTCTCTCATGAAGTCTTCTGGAAACAGTCACCCTTGATACACGGGTTCCTGTGGCTGCATACAAATCACGAGAGAGCTGAGGAGCTGTAGCACTCCTGTTACGCCTCTCTATAATCGACAAATGGTGATCTTCTCTGGCCGTCGTGGCTCTTGGACAACCTTGCCCAGGCTTTCTCTCGATGGATCCGGTATCCTGGAACTGTTTCCATAAGTTACACACGACGCTGGGCGTTAAATTGAACTCTCTACAAATTTGGACTTGAGATTGTCCTGCTTCTAGCCTCCCCACAATTCGCCACCTCATTGCATCATCTAAACGTTGGTGGTTACTCATTTTTACTGTTACAATTTGTTATTAACCGATTGCTTCAAAATAACACCATCTATTAACCCATTTTTTTGTTTATTCTGCAACCGCTGTTTCATACCTTCCGACTTCAGCGAGTTTTACGCACGATCATGCGTGTGTATTACAATTATTGAATGGCTATTTGTTTTGTATTGTATCAATGTATGTACATATCAAACTTCATTAAAATCGGTACAGTAGTTCTAGAGATAATCTACCAAGTCTGCAAATTCTCTTAATTTCTTACACCAGTGTAAATTGAATTTTGTTTTTACTCATGTTTAATGGATTCAACGAAAGTCAATAAAAATGTTAATGAACTAGTCTTCACCTCAATCCATTTCAACTGTATTCCTGTGTGCACTCCGAGGAGAATATCATCCATTTGTTTCGAGGGATGGTTCCTACTCTTCCCAGAATCGTTTTCCGTTGCCAGTCGTTGGATGATAATGTTGGTCTTAAGGCCGTCTGCACACGGAGCAACTCAAAAGAAACTGATAACTGACTCCAATCACAAACCTGTCCGTGATGAGTCATAACCTATGTAATTGAATGGAGCTACGCACACGGCGCAACTGGTGTATGTATATATATATATATATATATATATATATATATATATATATATATATATATACATATATATATATATGTATTTTTTTGGGGGGGGGGGGGTGATCGAGTTTATTTCTGTCAGCCCGGTGTGCCACTCGAATGACATTCTGCTGTCATCTGAGCCACCCTTCGTCCGGAATTCATGTACGTATGTACGTCATGTAAGTGAAAGCTGGATGGGCTGAGGTCGATCGATCGGATTTGGACAAGGCACGTGTGTGCTCGTTGCGATTTCTGCCGCAGTGCACAGTCAGATGACCATCAGAAATGACCCAAAATAAATTCTCCTCGACATGTTGTCTTCGAAGAAGTGATATGACGACGTTCAAAAGACGGAAGTTCGAAACATTAATAGAGTGTGGGCAACGTATTCAGTTAAGATGGAAGAGCGGCTAACAGTGGCGTAGCGAGAGGGGGGCAAGGGGGTCTATCATGCCCCGGGCGCCACTTGCAGAGGGGCGCCAAATGGTACCTAAGACCATTGGACCCTTTGGTTCCCAAGACCATGAGGGGCGCGAAAAAGGTATCGTGCCCCGGGCGCCAGTTATGCTCGCTACGTCACTGGGGGCTAATAAATCCTTTGAGTCGGAGTTTAAACTTCTATTTATTATTATTTTTTATTTTACAAATGCCGGTCATTTGGCCACTAGGCCATTAGACCACGAGATCTTCAATACTTCAAGACAAGGGACTTAAAATTCGAAAATGCAGGGCACACGTCGAGATGTAAATCAGTCATAGATTGACCCGAATGGCACGAGACGCAGTCGAGAGAATCAGCCAGAACCATCCGGAAAAGATGTGCCCGGAGACAGTCCTGGCCGGTCAGAGTCTAAAACATGCGAGTTCAGCAAAACGGGGGTGGGGGTGGGGAATCAGGAACAAAAAATGAATGTTTACATCCCGGGGCTTTTCTCTAGAGCAGTGGTTCCCAACCTTGGGTACGCGTACCAGTACCGGTACGCGGACAAGCAGCTACCGGTGCGCGAATGATTTTACAATTTAAAACAAAAATCTATTAAAAATCTGTATTACAAAAAAAAAGAAAAGAAATGACCATAATAACTAATAATCCATACGTTTTAATATTTTAGTTTGGAATTTCTTATCCATTGTTTGTGCTGTAATACTTTATTGGGATTTACCTAATCTCAAAAGATGCCGTCTACACCTGAATGTGTTATCTATGACCGCTCCATAAAAATTTCTTGCCAAGCAGTAAAATTTTTAATGCCATTTGCGACCACATATTTATGTGAAAAAGGATTTTCTGCAATGACTGCGATGAAAACCAAATAGAGAGCTTTGCTGGACATTGAATCGGATCTTCGCCTTAAAATGACAAACATTGAGCCCGATATTACTTCTTTAGTTAATTATAAACATGCCCAATCTTCTCACTAATTATACATTTTTTAAAGTGATTATTATATTTTATGTATATGTTTAGCGATAAAAATATATCCCAAGTTACTTGTCTTTATTACACATGTTCTCCATTGAATTTTACTGCCCATTTCAAAATTTTTGGTCTATCGGTACGTCATCAAATTGTTTACAACGTACAGGTACGGTAATATAAAAAGGTTGGGAACCCCTGCTCTAGAGGATTCATTAGACTTAAAAGCATTTCTGCAGGCCATTTTTATAAAAATCCTGGAGGAATGGTATGCCGAGGGCCTGTTAGGTTGCTGCCAAACCTCTGCACCCTTCTTGGCAAGACGGTTCGCCAAGTCATTTCTAAATAAGCCGCAATGTGCAGGGCGAAAGGAGATCCGACTTCCACCACAGCTGCGCTCATCCATACATTTCTCGATTTCTGTCGTCACTCTCAGCTTGGCACCTATATTACACCGCATTTACACAGTCGCGATAGCGGAGAGTCGAATTGTGGGGGGAGGGGGGCGAACGTGTAAATGGTGTGCTCGCCGTTTCTCTTCGCCAATCGTGACGCTCGCTTCGGGAGCGGTTTTCTGGCACGAGTCAAAGGAGCGAATGGCACCGGGGAGGGGGGAAGAACGGGGACGGGAAGTTGCGACGGGAAGTCTTGTTCGCAGCAAGAGGCGGAAATGTGAGAACGGTCACTCGCGTCGATGCAGGAATGTGACTAATGTCTCGCGAATGTTTTGCGGGTGGCGCGATAGCGAATGTGAAAATGCGGCATCAGAGAACTCCTATTATGAGGTGTGACGAGCTTTTTCGAGACGTCATCCAGGATGTATGAATTTCGAATTCAGAGCCCCAGTTCATCTCGGCAAGATTAGTGGTGGAGCAAACAATCCACTTCAGTGGCAAGAGCAAGGAATGTCCAAATCGATGACTAGTAAAATGGCTAAGGGGTTTTCTAGGCCATTACGATTCCATGGTCATTCCTTCGTTCGCAACAGTGGCGCAACCAATATCCCTCTCTGGGGAAGGAAGTGTGTGTGTTTCTACAGGAAAGTTTCATTCCTGTGTGTATGTGTGTGTGTGATGAACCGTAATGACCATTTTTTTTTCGTGCTTGCGGATTTTCAAGTTCCCGAGGCACTACCCCAGAGGCAATAATAATGATAATTATACTTTGTCTACCGTGTTGATATCTCAGACTTGAATGAATGGAAACATGTTCCTTGCACATCTATTCCCGATGTGAGATAGGAGTGATGACCTGGACTGCTACAGTCTTTTTAAAAAGTATTTACGTTCTTCGTTGTTTTTAGAATGGCCCATTTTGATCTCTGACTATTTTGCAAATCGCTGTTGTGTAGGACCACCCATGATGCCATCAGAGAGTGTGACACACAGAAAGAAAACCGGACAGTCCAGCACCATAAAGTTTTTAATGTTCAAACATTCATACAGAAAGGAAGAATAACATAGTCATTTGCTTTTTTTTTTTAAACAAAAGAGTAGAGTTTTGTAAATTCTGTGTCGTCTGCGCACACTCATAAGCGTGATCCATCCCTGTTCAGTATCAAAGAACACTGTGTATCAAATAGTTTTTTTTTCAACAACGGCAAGCTCAAAGATATCGTAATATTTACAAAAAAGTGCGGTGTCACGGGCGACTTTCCAACAATTTTTCTAAAAATAAAAAATGACAACAGTCGTAGTGGATATATGTATATATATATAAACAAAAACAGAAACAAAAAAAGAAACGGAGATGATTCCAACACATTCGAAAGCGGCGATGATGTCACTTTGCAAAAATTGTGTCCACCTTACGAATGGCAAGTCAAATTTTAAATGGACTTCATTTTTATCTAGCTATTAACATGGAAAGCGGAAGAAATTTCGAGTGTAGTTTCAAAGGAGGGAATGTGTTTCAAGCGCCATTATATTTAGAAATCAGTTTTGCATTGGGTTGGCTGACATTGGATTCAATTTGGAGCAAAAATGGCTATCCGTCTAACATGTCTATGAATCTCCTTCGATCTTTTGGAATTGAATGAAAAACTTACGTCTCATTTTTTATTTTTTAAATTTTCGACAACATGGTTCATTTTAAAGGGCCTTATTGGATGAGAGATTATTTCAGGGCTCATCGAGTTGAGCTTACGATTTTTCGAATGTCCAATATTCGCCGAATGTTGAGCCATAGACATGTCAGATTCGAAACAGAACGCAACCTTGCCATCCAGCTTGATATCACTCGGAATATCAACAGGTGGGAAACCAGTGCCCCAATGGATGGAGACTGGAACTCAACGAAGACATCTGCAAGAAACGAGCCAATTCATTTTCGACGCCGGCTTCCTTTTCGAATCTCAACATAGATCGAGAAATTAAAAGTAGATAGCTTTAAAAAGGCTTCACTGCACTGATCTCAAATCTTAAAAATCTTCGAAAAGGGTTTTTACAAAGAGGCGGCGTATGCAAACGTACAAATCGAATAGAGAAATGAAACAGGCCGTACGCTTTGAATCCATTCCGAAAAAGATCAGCAAACACTTTGAGTCGCACGAAATTTGCGAATTTTACAAACTGCTAAGATTTCGAAGCATCTTGGAATGTGAATGGAATGAACACAGTTTTCTTAATCAAAAATGTTCCAGAACGTCGACTATCCGCTCACTTCGATTCTCGAACAGGCATCCAATACTCTTTTTTAAAAATCGAATGGCATCGAAACAATAAGTTTCGATGCTTTTTGCAACATTTCGACAGACACTGAAGACCGTCACTGAAATGGTTTCGCTTGTCCAATCGGATTCAAGATTTTAGAGGTGGGACTTGCTCACAGTTTCCCTTCATCCGCCAATAAATAATACGAAAATACCTGTCCCGTTTGCTAATATCCCATTTTGTCTGAAGTCCTTCCAATCCAGAAGGGATGTACCCCATCGTCTCGAGTCCGATCTTTGCTTCCGTTTCGACGAGCTGCCGTCAATGTCCCGTTTTTAGGGACGATCCATATCGAAAGCGAGGTTGGAAGCTGCGCAAATTTAGGAAAAGCTAAACTTGACCCGTCGGCGAAACGGCTATTAAGCCCCAAGAACGTGAAAGATAAAGTGGAATGTCTGTTTAAGGCCCCAAAACGATTCTTCTTGCACGAGTTCGGCAGATAACTGGATGTTAGGCAGACTCTTTTTAAGTTCAAATGATCTGATACCGGCTAAACTTTATTTCTTTTGTCTTTTCGCGTCTCGACTGGGGACTCTCTTAAATGCCTACCACGTCACATAAAATAGGCAAATGATTCATTTGAAAGGGGAAGAAAGCTATGTTTTCGTCGAAAAGGAAACTCGATAATCGGAGAGAGGGATAGTCAACATTCCTTCGGTAGTGAGTGTGAGTCATGAGTTTTTTTTGTTACGAAGAGTAAAGACACGAGTTGGAGATAGGTTGGACTTTCTGTGCAAAACTTTCTGCGCCCTTTTCCTTCATCCAGAACGCTCGCTGTGAAAAAACTGGCCGAAAGGTCTCTCCAAAAATCTGAAACACAGAAAATATTTCTTACATAACGCAGACAAAAAGATACAAACAACTTTACACATTCAGAGTTAAAAAGCTTCAGTAGGGCGTCAAAATGGTGTCTTTTATTCCCCCACACAGTCTCAACATCGAATCATCGCATCCTATCTAAACATAGACGCTGATCGGAGAGAGACCGTCCGAAAATTCGCACAAATATCTTTAGGAAAAAAGAAACTGTTCAATTTATACAGTTGTCTTTTTTATTATATAAAGGAAAGGTCTACTCTTCTATGACAAAAACAAGTCTTCGGTGAAAATTCGAATGTATTCTGGGCAGTGACCCATTTAAAGACATCGATATTTCGAATGAGAGGCCGCGCATGCATCGAAATGATGGAACACACCCGCTCATTGCCAATCGCAGGGAAGGCATCGCACCGTCAAACTCGTGGATGTGGATGGCCTCTAGGATGACCGCCGTGGCGCCATCCGTCGGCTATTACCTCATAACAGCCGACGATAAATATTAGAATATATATATATATATATATATATATATATATATATATATCTCATTATAAGTCCGAATAGATGACATCGGGGACTGCTTCGCCGTCATCGCGAAATCTCGGCTTCTGTCATAGGAACACTCGCAATCGTCCCTCGTAGTCTTGTGGCGAGTATATAGGGGAAACCCTTGTACCTAGGGCCATCGTGTACCTAGGGCCACCATGCTTTATTTAAATAATTATTATTTTACAGCATTTTTACTCATTGGAGTGAGTGATAACACAGTTTCAAATCATAACAGCCATTTTTAACGAAAGCAAGAAGAAGCTATAGTTAAATAGAAAAGAAAGTCTTGATTGGATGATCAAAACTAAATTTTTTCACTTCAATTTGAAGTCGTATTTTGTGAAAGTAAGTGCAAACTTATGATTTAATGTATAGCAGATATTTTTTGTAATCATTAAAGGAAAAAATGATATAAAAACAAAGTTTGGTTTCTGCAGGTCTTTGGCTATAGAAGCCATTTTGCCAAAAACAACAACATCTTGTACCTAGGGCCATAATCTTGTCTTGTACCTAGGGCCATGGCCTCTGGTAGAAAAGAGGTGGACGAAAACTTGGCAAGTGTAGAATTCTCACTGATACCCCCGAGAAAAATGAAAATCGAGCACAAATATTGAAAAAAGTAATTGATAAAAAAAAGGTTACGAAATCTGTGTTTGAAACAGAAAATTTATGTGGGATCATTAAGAAGACAATGGAGGAAAAACATACATTAGAAAGTGATGAAATAATAAACATTTCTTCCTTTAATACATTGCCTACAATTAACATTTCTTCCTTACGAAGATTTTAGAAGTTGTGCATGAAAGAAATAATGGATACAAATTGTTTTTTTATTGTAAACAACAATTTCAGTGTTTGGAAATAACTGGCCCCAGGTATAATAGTGTTATTGTACCTAGGGCCATTTGTAATTTTTTTAAAATTTTCAATATCATTTGCAAGTTTTTTTTCTACACTTGATGTGATTTTTATTTATAGAGAATAAAGCACGTAATGTATACAAACTATTTTTATTATTGCAAGTTAGTTATATGTAAAGATACTGCCATTTGAAAACAGCCGGCCCTAGGTACAAGGGTTTCCCCTACCACCATTATTGTGGAGGGTAAGTCAGTAACGCAAACTCATTAACAAAATTTAACAATTTTATTGACAAAGTATTAGTATTGGCAGATTACGCCGACATACACATCTTAAATTATGGCGCGACCCTGCTTCGGTAAGATCCACTTGAAACATCACGAGAGGTCTAAAATAAGTTGAAATACGTCGTAAAAGAGGGAGCAACCGCCTCAGCCTCCAACTTAAACACGCCAGTCAAACTGACAAATGGCTTAAGCGAACAAGCCGTGACTCGGTAAACCTCTGTCTCCCATCAATCAATCAATCAATCAGGCTGTGTAGAAGTACCTGGGTATTTGGATGCCCCCGACTTCTAAAAAGTAGCTTTATTTTTCAGGAGCTTGCCATATTACTATGTCGGTGGAGTTGTTAGTAAAAAGGAGCTGTTTTTAAGATAGTGTAATTTATAAGATAGTGTAATTTATATATTCTGCGACCAGAGGAAGTTTAAAAGTGAGAATGAGTTTAGAAACAAATAAAGTTAGTGAAAGATAATATTTTTTACCTTGAACTAGGTTTCCCTAGCTCAAGTATCATTTTAAAAAATTTTTTAGTGTTTTTTACCATAGGCCGGGGCCTACGTCTTAGTTTTTTAAAGCTTACGTATAATAAAATATACATACACTTTTTTTTTTTTTTTTTTTTTTCCCTTTCAAGAAAAGAAAGATGAGAAAGTGGAGAGCTTGCCAGATCCAAGTCGAAAGTGAAGTGGGGAAGGGAGGAAAAAAGTGGAATGTTGGGGATTCGATCCCGCAACCTTCGGAACTGGAGTTCCACGCGTTACCACTCCCATCGGTCTGGCTGTGGCTTATAACTGCTTACGCAGCCAATCAGAGTTTGCTGTGACGTTTGCTGATACGAAGCGATTCAATGCATAAGTTATCGTGATTCATTGAATATTTAATTAGTAATTAATCTTTCTAAAATGTAAATGGAAAATGTAAGCACCACAGTCTCTTCTGCACCGGAGGCAAGCAAATAATGGCAGGACGATACTCGGGAGAAGAAGAAAAAAAGGGATTAATTATTCGTTTTCTTTTGATCTTTCGCCCAACTCTTTCTGTCAAGAACTGCTTCGAGTTTCGGGAAACGCTTGCGTATCGACACCGATCGAGTCACGGTGGAATGACCGGCAGCAGTCTCTTCCCCAAACGAAAGTGACCGAGTCAAAAAAAAAATCGCTTTTGTCGAGGAGAGAGAGGGGGGTATGGCCATTACCTTCTCGTTACTCGTCCGGGCCGATCTCCTTTCGCGCCTTGTAGCCGCGGAACGTCGACTGGATCTTGAGGGCGGCCTTCTCCACCTCCGGGTCCCCCAGGTCGATGTCATCGAGGTCATCCTGCTGGAAGAGAAAGCGGGAGTTATCTGTCTGAATCGCGCAACTGCCGTGCACTAACCCCATTGGATTCGCCCATCTCAGTGTTGACCTATGTGTCCAAGGATTGCCTTGTTACGTCTTGGCCCTTTTCGGGGAAAAAGGGCGCCTAATTACTTTTTTATCTTGCGCGGGATCTCTTCCCGGCCTTGCATTTTGTATCAACTCGCTGACCTTCACTGCTATTACTTGTAACTTTGAGTTTTCTTATTAGTATTTACTCTTTCTTGTTTTAATTTAATAGTCATAATTAATTTTTTGTTTACATCTCACTTTTAATTTAACTCATTAATTACTTAAATATAATTAATATTAATTAAGTCTTTTATACATATATATATTTTTTTATATATATATATATATTTTTTTCCTATTATTCATATCTTTGGGCCATTTGTAAAAAGCAACAGTTTTCCGCGTACTCATACCGAGGGTGATGGGCCTTTCAGGCCCACTGGGTACCTCACGAAGTTCTTCTGTCCATGTCCATGTCCATGGGCCACCCAAGCAAAAGCCCACCCCTTTACGAATTCTGCCCGGTTCCAAGAAACCATCGTGGGGCGCTCCTGTGAAAAAAACAAAAGGAGAAAGCAGTGTGTGGGAGGCAACCGGAGAGGGTAGCTGTGTTGTTGAGCCTCGGATCTTTCCGTCGACAAACGGTGCCGAAAGGACGCTGTGCGGACCGAAGGCCTGAAAAATTGCTCTCTCGGCTCCCGATTTTACGAGTGGAGAGATACATCTCCGTTGAGAGACTTGTAAAAGATATTTTGGTTCCTATAGAACCTCTCATATGCAGAGGAGCCTGCCTTGTACATACTGTAAATTTTTATTTGTTTAATACAAGCTCTGTGTAATATAATTGTCTCTCGTGTGTCTCATTTTCCACCGGGGACGTTACAGCCCACTCGGATGGAAAGATTTAAAAAAAAATTGCCCTTCGTAATGGAGAAAGAAATTTCACACTTTGGGAATATTTTAAAATTTAAATTATTCGGGGGAAAATCCGGTAGAGTGTGTTTTAAATGCTCCTAAATTCTTTTGTTGGAACGAATCCCGCTGCAAGGCGTAGAAAAGTGTGGGGGCTATCTATAAATATCCTTTTTATCGGCATTTATGTAGCTGTGAATAGAAGGCCCCCTTTTGTCCATAAGTTAACATTGAGAGGAGCGAATCCAGCAGCCTCGAGGGTCATCGAGAAATAGAAAGGGAAACAAACGCATCGTAACTTCCTCCAGAGCCTTTTATCGCACGGGCAAATCGGGACTTTGCCCAGGGCCCCCTGATGCTAGGGGGCCCCAAACCCCCTTGGTGTATGCACCTAGTACTTCTAATAGTATGTATATCCCATGGATAGTTCTTATTTTCATAAATGTTCGTAAGGGGGGACCCCCAAATAGCATCTGCCCAGGGGCCCCCAGCGTTCATAATCGGGCCCTGACTTCCTCCGTTCTCGCTGAAAACTGCTCAGCCTATGAGAGACCGCAGCAGTCGACACATACACACCTCTCCCAAATTTAAATAAATCCCCCACTCTATCGAGCAGCCTTTATAAACACCCTGAAAATATTTCCATTGCCAAAGGATGTTCTGAGTAAGATGCGTTTGAATCACGGTTACTTTCGACGCAACTGTCACGATATCTTGGATTCTAAGACACATCGGGATTTTCGACATGCTTTCGACCGACAAAGGAGTAAAGGAAACAGTTGAGAAGCAATGTGAGTGACACGCCCGCTCTAGCACCCGAAATGAAAAATATTCACCCACTGGGGTGTTTCGATTGCCGAGTCAAACTGAAATCTTATGGCTGGTGACGAGGTATGACGTCTCACTCGGTCTTTCGGAAGATTTTCCTCCTCTGTAAATGGATATCAAAATGCGAGCTGTTAGGTGTCATCTTCAACGTCTTATTTAAAAATAAATAAATATATAAAAATAATAAAAATTTTAAGAATTTATCCCTCAGAAATGAAGAGTGAAACTATTAAAATTTTCATTCTAAGGATCCTAGAATAAAACAACAACACGACATTTTGATAGTGTACGTGTCATCGTGTTCCTAATGAAAAACACCAGAATTTTGTATCTCGCAGCAATCCCTTTTGTTTTCTCTAGGATTTTTTCGACCGTCATCCATAAAAAAGAACTAACTTAACTAACTTCTCGACTAACTAGACATTTGAAAGTTTTAGAATAGCTCAGAACACGATGACAATGCATTATTTTAATACTTTTAGCTATCTTTAAGCAGATTTGAATTCATTTTCAGTTCATTTTGTTTTGTATACTGGTGCAGCCATCTATCGCCCGGGACGGGAACGAAAAGTTAACTTCCAATTAACCTCATTTTCTTTTAAGTGGATGGGATAATTCATCAAAAATTTTCATTCTTATTTTTTGATGAATTAAAAGTATCATTAAAAGAAATCGTGTAATGTCGTGAAATGTCGTATCATTAAAAGTATTTATTAATACGTAGAATTGTTGAGTTTATAGGATTCAACAGAAAATTTAAAAACATGGTATATAAACAGTTCTTTTTATCTTGTAATTATTAAGTATTAATGTGTACTTCAATCGGATAAAAATGAACAAAAATTAAATTTATGAGAGAGCATGATTTCAAAATGATAAGCTACGTATTAAAACATGGAAAATTATAAACTTCTGCTATTTACATGAAATTAAAATTTTAAAAAATTAATGAGGAGGGTGATCCTGTACCTCGGATAATATTTGGTGAAATAGGTGAGAGTGATCATCTTCCGATTGAGTCTGTTCGGTTTCATCCTTTTGAAAACTCAGTCTCAGGCAGATAGGTAGAAGCAAATGGAAGAGATGTAAGTATAGCCCTTTTCTGATGGAGATTTTATCGTAAAACTGTTTGACACCATATTTAACTACTATACCATATCCTATTTTTTAACATAAAAAATTTAACTTAAAATATCTGCCCTTATAGAACATTTAAAGTATGTTTTTAAATGAAATAACTGATAGCAATTGACCTCCAGACTCCCCCCATTATGTTCGCAACCCACAGTTTGTTCTCGCTTTCCCGACAAAGCTTCGTTCATTCTTGGTTCTTTTCTTTATCATTCTTATTTTGGTGTCATTGGATCGACGAGGGAAATCTTTGAACAACAAATGTTCACATGGAATCCGTCGATGTCAGCGTGACTCGTATTGAAATATATTTAACCCATTCCAAACGATTAGTCGCGAAACTGGTAAGGTCTGTGATTGGTTTAACCCTTACGTCGACTCATCGATCTAGGAGACCGCTGTTGCACCTGTTCTGAAGGGTGGGGTGGTGATGGGGGTGACCAGACTGTTGGGGGTTTATGAGTGCTTTAGACGGGTCCTGACCTTCAAGTACAACACATCGGAGATTTTCGCCCGCTCGGTAAAACATAGTCGGTCTTTTGGACCGATGAGCCTTCAACTGATTTAAATTTTTTTCCGGTCTGTATGACCGATAAGCCTTGAACCGTACTAATTATCTGTCAGTATGCATGCATTCTATTTCCAAGATCTTTGTTTTATTGTTGCAGCTAGCATGGATGGAAGAATTCCTCCTGTTTCACGACGAACCATACATTTGTCTGTCTCGCACTATCACAGATTGAAGAATTGGATTCTGAATTTTTTTTTTGAATGATCTATTTTTTATTTATCCTTTTCAAGAATGAGAGGTGGCAGTAGTTTTGCATTGATGACTTATAACTGCGAAAAACTTACAAAAATAGGAAACTATCCCAATTTTATAGCGTGGCGGTCTGTGAGACCGATGAGCTGGGGAACAGTATAAAGACAGATGAGCCGACGTAAGGGTTAAAATATGCCAATGCGAGTCACGCTGACGGATTGAATGCGAACAGGCGGCGACCGACTCGGACCAAAACGCCGTAGTGTAATGTAACACGAGCATTCGGTATTCAGTGCCTGAAAGCGAGCGACGAGCCGGGCCGCTCAAGCCAGGCTGTCAGAGTTGTTCCCTTTGATTGCAAGTCAGTGAACTGGCTGAGGTGGAGCATTCTCGACCAAACATACGCATGGGATGACATTAAAACGTAACGTTACAAGCCAGTCGCCGTCTTCAGGTTGAAACTTCCGTTCCAGGCATTCCCAACCTCTCCGCTGGAGCTTCTAGCAGATGGACTCTTGGACCATCTCAACTTTCTTCTCTCTACCTGATAACGGAAGAGGGACATCGATCAGCGAAAACGCTATCGCTGTCGCCCAATTTTAGGCACGATTTGTTTTTGCGAAACGGCGAGGACATCCTTGGAAGGGCGAGCCTTTGAGGCCGTCATAGCTTTTGTAAAAGGTTTAGAAAAGGCAATTTAGTGCTTGAAAATATCCCGGTGGTCAGTTCTGTCACCATGGGAGGTTGCAAAGTAGAAGGGATGAAAGACTTACCTCGTCTTTTGCAGCAGGTTCCTCTTTCTCTTGGATTTCCTGTTGCTCCTTCTTTTTCGCGGAGAAGTTTCTGTAGGACGCTTGAATTTTGGCTGCGGCCTTGATCAAATCGGCGTCGTTCAGGTCCAGGTCGACCTATCGGAGAGAACACGACAGAATAAATATTCCCTCTCAGCGGGGAATAGGTCTATCCCTCAAAAATGGCACCCCGGCCTTACATAAAAGCCCTTCCATTATAGTTACGATTATAAGAAAAATGAAAGCTGCGTACCCAAAGGAACCGAAACACTTTTACAAAAAACACTTTTTAACTAGGGAAATCCCATTTTTCCCTTTGGGAGAAAAAGCGCCGACGGGAACTGGACTTTTTACAATTTTTTATTCATCTTTTAAATACGTATGCGTCTTCTCATTTGGGCGCAAAAAGTTTGGCACCGAAGAATTGAGGAAAATCATTCGAATTCGTAGATGTGAGCAAAGAATGTTTTAAATAGAAGCTGATATCTATTTTTACATAGTTAGAATGACGGAAATTGAAACCTACGATGTTTGAACAGGCACCAGCGAGAAAAAAAAAATCAAGAATTCCAAGTCGTGTCCAAAATATAATTTTCTGTGTTTTAGTTCATCTTCTCGACTGTTGCAAGTCTGCAATAACAGTCGATTTTACGAAGTCTCATTCGTTTTCGATTCTCACGCAAAGTCAGTTGGCTTAGGCTGCACTGAGAGTATAGGGGCACGACCCGCAAGGATGCCTGGACCCTGATGAGCAGCAATGAGATGCAAAAGAGGTGAAGTGCGAGTACACATTCGACATAGACTAAGCTTTCGTGGAGAGACTATGAATGGTTTTGCAGCGGAGATGATACGGATAGTCCGACAAGAACCCCCCCAGCAATAGTTGAGGCAATCGTAATCACCCTGTTTCAGCAATAAGATCACTCCAGAAGCCTCCCACACCAATAGAAAGAAGCGTGTCGCCACTGTGACATTGTCTCCATTACTACACGAAATTAGTACTTATATAAGTACAGTAACCACCGCTTATAGTGATCAGTGGTTATAAGAATCAACCGTTTATAAGAATCAATATCGCGAAAACAAAAACAACTGTACGATTTCCACGTTAAAATTTTCGCTTTAAAGAATCAATCCACCGGTTTTAAGAATCAGTTTACACTCTTCGCTTTCCTTTCATTTTTCTAAAAAAGCCACTTAAACCCTCAAAAGGCACGAAGTTTTTTTTTTTAAAAGAAAGATTGATAAGATGGAATGGAATATAGTCATAAAATTCATCCCTTTCTTTGTTAGACACAACATAATAGTTTCCCCTTAAACGCTTTAGCACAACACTGTCCTATTAGCTTGACCCGTGGGCATCTTTACCCGTCCGGGTCCGATTTCACTTTTCTCCCCTGACACACAAAAATAGGGACTCTTTTTTTCCCACCTCCTACATCCTGGTTGCGGCTTTCTGCATCCTGAAACACATAAATCTTCAGCGAAGTGTCCACTATCACTTAGGCAAACGTGACATTCGTAGATTCAGCACGTTATCAAACCGTGAAACATAAGCTAGAAGGTGAATCGTCGTCTGAGACTATTAGTATTGAAAGAGGTATAAACAGCCTCCTCAAAACTTCATTACGTCAAACTACCATAGAAAACTTTTTCTTGCTCCTTCCTGTAGTTGAAATATTAAAACTGTTAAGCAGGTATGTTGTAACAAATATTGAATTTTTTTCTTCTCTTACTATAATCATGTGTATCTACTTATAGGTCTAAAAATTAAGTTGCATTTTTAAAATTATAAAAAATAATTTTAATAACAGATAATTAACGTAAATTAAAGATTATTTTATGGTAAATTATCTAATATATGAATATATAGTTGTGTGTGTCCAAAAACCTAAATTTCGGCTATAAGAATCAACCGCTTATAAGAATCAAAAACAGTAATAACAAACGTGATTCTTATAAGCGGAAATCACTGTATGTGATGCCCCGTTCCTACTCCTCAACATGTCATCTATCTGCGAACTGTTGATCTGGGCGGTCTCATAAATTCTAGAATAAGAGGCCATAAAGTTCTTGTAATGTGCGGGTTTGACGTTATAGAACGCATAAATCCCAGAGTGGTTCGAGGTCTCTCCAGAATTTTGACACTATAGTGACGGCTAGAATCCCATAAACTCCGAACACTTACAGCACTTCAAACGCCAGAGAAATCCCTTTGAATTCGCCGACAGTATAAAAACAGACGGCCAGAGTCCACGAGAGACAGGGCTGTTTTTGAGTGCCAGAAAGAGAGAGCTCTTCTGGGCATAGGGCTTATAGGCCAGAGCTGTCTTTGAACCTGAAGCCAACCTGATTATCTAACTGTATATATTCTAACTCGCTGTAGACGATTGCTTTAAATGTTGTAATTGTAGTATGTTTAACGTATCGCGGTAAAGTAACTGAAGCGAAAGGCTTGTCTTATTACGGTGACTACGGTACACCACGAAGGTTGGCATCTAGTCGGGTGAATCGAGCTCGTCAAACGTGGCGGTGGCGAAACCACTGTGGTGCAGGCTAACGACAGTCCGTGTTTCAGAGACGACAGGGTCTGCATCATCGTCCTCTCTATTCCGCTGTTCAGTTTATTAACCTGAGTATTTCCGTTTGTTTTTGCAACCCATGAAATGACACCAGGGAACTTACTATTTCATCGGGATCCGTGGACAGGGCCGAGCTCGGTTTCTTCGTTTCGGGGTGCTCCGGCAGTTCCTCGGTCTTCTCGTCCACCTGGATAAGAGAAAGCGAAAGTCATTGGGCACTGCAGGAGAAAACGATTTCGCCATTTTGTAATTATATCAGTTTTTATTGATTTTATTTACTAAACCGGAGCGGTGTGTGAACCCGCCCCCTTCATTGAGGACGATTATTGAAGGTATTGGATTCCACCAGAACTTCTGAGCAATATTTATTTTAGTAAAATGACGATTTCATCGATTACTCTCTTTTTTCTAAATCAGAAGTCACCCGAAGAAACTTGAGCTAAAATTAAGCTGAATTTATATAAAAGATTCTACTTTATAAAATTTCGAAAAGTCGACAATAAATGAAATACCACAAAGGCTGCGTCGAGACACCGTCCTTTTCAACAGTGCCAATGATGTACGTGTATATGTATGGATGTACAGTGGTGTCCCTTAACGGACACCTCTTATTAACGTCCATTTTTACGAGTCTCAGTCCTTTTACACAGGATATAGGACAATCCATGTTATTCCCTCTGGATAGCGGACACTCCGAATAGCGGACAGGTATATTTGAAAAACTTTCAATTATTTTGGCAAACATTTCAAAATTATTCTAACAAGCAAGCTAAAAATACATGTTTATGCGTCTTTATAACGAACTTTTCCCGAATCCTCTCCTCCGTGCTTGACACAATGCAATTCGACCCTAAAATGTGTACAATGGCATTCTTCTGCCCCCCCCACTCACCCTTTCTTTCTTCCCATTCTTCAAAAATTCCCCGTGTTTCTTGGAATTTAGAGGCGAGAAACCTGTTTTGGGGGGCTTGGTCGTTGGTCACTGGCGAGGCTAAAACTTTACTTGTGTATTCAGTTTAGTGCGACAATGCGAACTGATTCAGATCGTATTAAAATGGCGTCGAAATGGATGGGATTGAATTTGAAAGAAAAAATTTGACGTTTTGGAAGTTGCTGAAAAGGAAGAGCTGAGTGTTCGTAACCTTGCCGAACGTTTCCACGTTGATAAAACGCAGATTACTGAATTTTGAAGGATAAAGAACGATTAAAAAAATGTGGGTCCTGAATCCGAGCGAAAATTTGAAAACTTTGAAGTTTCGTAAGACAGAAACAAGCGATATTGAAGAAGTGTTGATGAATTAGTTCCGTTCTGCTCGTGCAAAGAACATTCCTGTAAGTGGTGTTTTTCTCCAAGCCAGATAAGTCGGTGAAAGTTTGGAATTAGAAACTTTTAAGGCCTCAAATGGATGGCTGGAAAAATTCCGGACACGTCACAACATATCTTTTTAACAGATTTGTGACGAAGAAAAATCTGTAAATTCAAATGAAGTAACAGATTGGATTGGAAAGCTTAAATCTATGTGCAAAGAATATGATGACAGAGACATTTTCAATACCGATGAGACTGGCTTCTTTTACCACGTCCTTCTGGACAAGACCTTATGTTTTAAGGGTGAATAATTACAAGATAAAAGAACTTTTCATATACCATGTTTTTAAATTTTCTGTTGAATCCTATAAACTTGACAATTCTATGTATTAATAAATACTTTTTTTAAATTTTTTTGATGAATTATCCCATCAACTTGAAAGTTAATTGGAAGTTAACTTCCGTTGAACTTTTCGTTCCCGTCCCGGCCAATAGATGGCGGCACCAGTCTACAAAACAAAATTAACGGAAAATGTATTCAATTCTGCTTAAAGATGGCTAAAAGTATCAAAAGAATGCATTGTCATCGCGTTCTGAGCTACTCTAAAAGTTTCAAATGTCTAGCTAGTCGAGAAGTTAGTTAAAAATCGATTGCAAGATTTGTACTGGACAAACAAGCAAGAAAGCGAGTTAATAAAAACATGGAAAAAAATGTAGTGGCGGGAAGATCTCAAAAGATCGGCTCACTCTTTTGCTTTGTTGCCACATTCGAAACTCCAGTTGTTATTGGAAAAGCTAAGAAGCCTAAGGCCGTCTGCACACGGGGCAACTCAAAAGAAACTGATAACTGACTCCAATCACAAATCAGTCCGTGATGAGTCGTAACCTATGTAATTGAATGGAGCCACGCACACGGCGCAACTGTTTAGAAACCCGTCCGACGGGTTTCTAACCAGTTGCGCCGTGTGCGTGGCTCCATTCAATTACATAGGTTACGACTCATCACGGACTGATTTGTGATTGGAGTCAGTTATCAGTTTCTTTTGAGTTGCCCCGTGTGCAGACGGCCTAAATGTTTCACGAACATTAATGTACGAAAACTTAGTGTTTCGTGGAAGTCAAATAAGAAAGCTTGGATGACCACTGAGCTAATGAGCGATTGGTTGGTGGAGTTAGACAGCAAAATGAAAAAACAAAAGAGAAAAATCATTCTGTTCATGCACAATGCTACTTCCCATCCTGATGATTTATAGCTCATAAATGTTAATTTATTTTTCTTACCTCCTCACACCACATCGATGCTGTAGCCACTTGATCAGGGAATTATCCGCAACTTTAAAGTACGATACAGAAAGCTGCTTCTGAGACATGTGCTTTCACAGATTATCTCCTGCAAATCCAGCGAAGAGTTCGCAAAATCGGTACCTGTTTTGGATGCAATTTCCTGGACTACGCCAGCCCTTAAAAAAGGTGGAACCTGGGTGCGTTCTAAAATGTTTTAAGAAGGCGGGATTTTTTAGTACAAGCGAAGTGGCAACTGACAAAACTACTGAAAAAAAGCGAAAAAGAACTTGAGGATCTAGTAGCCAATTTGGAATCAAATGTCAGCGTTGAAGAATATGTCAAGATTGACGACGATTTATCCATCGAGGAAGAAAACCTGCATGTTTCGAATTTCATTCATCGGGACGCCACAGAAGCACTGGCCCTTTCTGAGGATGATGATGAGGAATAGCCAATGGAAGACTGCAAAATCAAAGATTATTCGGAAGCACTGAAATACAGCGAGCAATTAAAACAGTTCTTTCTGAACAATGAAGATTCGGAGGGACTAAAAAAGCTAAATCCTATGAAGATTCACCTTGTAAAACAGGTTTGCAGAGTAAAAAAGAGAAATGAATCTTTATTTACAGATTTTTTTCAGTAGTAATTAAAATAATTTAGCTCCTATACATTGTATTTTGGGATCATTTAATGCAAGATAAAAGGATTAGCACACAATTAAAAGGTAAAGTAGTAAATAATTATTCTTTTTTTACCTAATTAATTTTTCCTTTTTAATTAAAATTGTAGCCGTAATTTTCGATCAAATGTCAAAAAGATGTGTAAAAACTTTTTATAAAAAGGTTATCCTGCCCATTAGCGGACACCTCCTAATAAAGGACAAAACTTTTGTTCCCGTCACTGTCCGCTTTTCGGAGGTACCATTATATATATATATATATATATATATATATATATATATATATATATATATATATATATATATATATATATATGTATTTATGTATGCATATACACCACTGAATTGCATAAAATTGTCAGGTGTTTATAACATATTGGGCACTTAGTGTATATATATATATATATATATATATATATATATATATATATATATATATGTATATGTATGTGTGCATAAATATTTGTATATATATATGCACACACAGACATATGTATATACGCGGCGCAGCCATACGGTTGCGTGATAGAAGGGAAACGTACCATATCTGCAACCTTTTAGGGAGCTGTTATTTTTTTTAGGGGCGTAGCAGTACAACATGTACTCCAAAATGCAGAATTTTATGCATTTCTGATTGCATTCTTTCCTGGCTGGCAGTATCGGAGAACTGGTTCACTGACACAGTAATCAATGCTTGCATATGCTCCCCATCTGTTTGTGACCCCCAATCGTCAGTGATTAGCGTCATCTTGAAAAAGAATGGGGTTACGCGCCAGACAGAACTTCTTTTGAAAGATGCCCCAGCCCGGGAGTGTTGGACCACCTCCAGAGTCCCCCCACCCCTTCGCAGACTCGGCGTCTTTTTTCCACCCACATCTTGGCACCAGTCTGACCTCTTCCCCCAGTCGTCGATATCTACGCGACACCGAAACGGGGTGGCCTTTCTCTTTCGGAGAAAGAAGATGAAAAGGCACTTTTGCTCATACGTAGCGAAACAAAACTTGTCATCTGATTCAATTATTTACTATCATGGGCCCGAGCTAGCCTAGCGGTAGCGCGTCGGCTTTCGGTACTGAGGGGCTCGGATCGAATTCCGGCAAACGCCGTTCAATACCTTCGTGATAGGAAAACGTTCAGTCCGAAGTCCGGAAATTCCTTCCACGAGGTCAGTGGTTAGAGAAGGTACGATCCCCTCAGATGTCGCCCCTGGGGCTGTTCGGTTATCACTGAGGTGGCACTTAGCCAAGTCGGACTCCAACCCTTGTGGTGTTATCCTAAACCGGAGCCGCACTAGTCTGCCCGAAACCTGTATAGAATTGGTATTTCACATAAATCACTCGACAGTACGTTACCTCTCTCTCTCTCACACACACACATATATATAATTTTTAGTTAGAGTGGTGAGATTGAAAAGTGTCTAAGGTTTTAAGGATTTCCGTTCCGGCTGATCGAGCGAAGGACATGTCATCCGATAGGCAGGGTCGACATTTCATGACTCGGACAAGTCAGGACTGTTTCAGCTCTCTGTTCAGCTTTTTTCCGCCTACATAGTTAGTTGCAAGGGTGGCGTGTATCTGGGTCATCTCCATTTTGTACCGCCCATCGGGATGTGGTTCTTTTTCGAACCACCTAGGCTGGGTGCCGAGGAAACGAGAGGTGAAAAGGAAAAGCCCGACTTACGTCTCCGTTGGACTGGTTTTTGACTGGCACCACGACGCCGTTGTCTTTCAGGATCTTCCTCGTCTTGTAGCCGCGGAACGAGGCCTGGATCTTCTCGGCTGCCTTCTCTTCGGACATCGGGGTCTTGTCGCCACCTGCCAGAAACACACCTGTTAGCTAACATAAGAGACACAACCGTTCAAAAGCTTTCATCGACAGCGATTTCCAGCCACTACAAGCAATTACATTTCACCGATACTTTCGGCTACAAAAAAGGAGTACCCGCGGACAGAAATAAAAGACACTTTACTCGAGGCAATAATAGAATTAGAATACGCCTCCCCCGTCCGGTCCATCCCTCACTCGAGCCTGTCTGCCAAACTCTTCACGGGTTCCCTGCCTCCAGGACCCGACTTTGACCCAATGGGGTCCTGGGCAAAGCAGACTTCAGATCCAAAGCAGACGTCAGATCCAAAGGGGGCAAGTGTTCCACACAGGACAAGATTTCCACATGAACATGTAGGACACTCACCCAGGCCCGCCATAAATTGGGACCAGAAATTCCAAACATTTTCGACCTTCAAGTGAAAAATTTGAAACTAATAATAATAATAATAAGTGCGAATTAAGTAATTTACTTTTTAAAGTTAATAAATGAATTCATGAAATTTTCTTTCGAATTCAAAATAGATCACAGTCAGGAGATATTACAACTCCCCTCCCCCCCAAAAAAAAAGAAATAAATAAAAATAAAAAAAATTAAATAAATAAATAAAACCAGAAACGATTACGGATGTAAGTATGCTTTCACTTGCTTTAAATTTTTATAACTAGATAGGTCAAAATCTTTGACTGTTTCCATCATTATACTTTCAACCATATTAATGTGGATATAAATCCCCCCCCCCCTCAATAAAAAATAGAGAGAGAGAGAGAGAAATTATGGTCATTATATTATCAAAAAAAATTAAAAAATTATGGAAACCGTTTATAATTTGCGTACATATAGGAAATTTTCAAAAATATGTACAACTTAATTCTAAATTAGAGGGCCCCATAATTTTGGGGCCCTGGGCAAGTGCCCCACTTGCCCATGCGGAAATCTGGGCCTGCCTGCCTCGGCTACTAAATGACGCGAATCGAGGTTGGTTTCTTTTCACTGCCATTCGAACTTGATCGACGAAGGGTCCTTCTTTGATATTGACCGAGGTCACTATCGGGAATCACCCCTTTTCTTCTGCAACGGACAAAGTACTGCGACGCGGACAGACCCTTCGGCCACACGAGTGATTTTT